>CM070033.1:10869488-10884483 GCA_036250615.1 Ptychadena robeensis | reverse complement strand
GGTGTGTGGTGGTGGACAAGACAGATACTGGGTTACAAGAATCCAAAAGGTCACAGGTAAAGCCAGCTTGTGACCTGTGGATGGAGACAGCTCATTGGAGGATCAATCAGGAACAGGGAGGTCCATCTGCAGCAGAATCTACCATGCAGGAAGCTGACACAGAGGACAGTGAGTACCAAACACCACCTCCTGGTACTCATTTGAGGAGCTCACTAAAAAAAGTTATGTGCACCACTGACTATATTAAAGACTGTATAGATATGAGAGAAACGTGAGGATTTGGGTGTTTTGCTGCTTCAAAGATGGAATAGTGTGCTTCTGAGTTTAGTGCAGGCATGTCCAAAGTCAGGCCCAGGGGCCAAATGAAGCCCTGTTACAACACAGGAATCAACCAGACGACGGACATGTCCGTAAATCTCTGGCCGATGCCATTAGTTTGAAAGGGGACTGGCATCCCCATCCAAACTAGCTCCCGGCAGACAAGGGGTGCCCGCCGAAACTGTGAGCGATGGAGAGCAGTGTGATGGCGTCATCATGTTGCTCTCCACAGCTCATCTGTCAAGCCCTGCTTGTTACGTGTGTGGGGACCTTAACTTTCCATTTTTCTAGCTCTTTATCCTCACTGCAATAACAAGGATTAGCGATGATGGGGTTCCCATGGCCGAAATAAGACCTTTCTGCTTATGCATATGCAAAGATTTGGCAACGTTTCTTTACTGTGTACTAGTATCAGCGTAGGTGAGGAGAATGCTGAGGCAAGCAAATCATTGTGATTCATATCTGTCATTATCAGTGAGATATCTGCCTGTCTATAGTAAGCGTACTGTGTCTGTAGACAGGCCTGTGTCTGACTTGAGAGTGATGAGCAGTGGAATGAGCAGTGGAACTTCTGTCCTTGAATTACTCCAATGCTGCCTGTAACAGTCATAATTCGCTCCCTCTTACCAATAAACTGATGCAATGGACGCACATTAAAAACTTCGTCTCTACCAGGGCCACCATCATAAATTTCCACTGACAGCAGCATAGAGGACAGGGAACCCGGTTGCCATGCTGACGCTGCAACAACAGTGGTGCGCATGGCACCAACCATGCAGCGGACTGCCAGGACCCCCTCGATGGTCAAGCCCTGGCTGACAGTGCCCACTGTACTGGCCTGACGGCGGCCCTGGTCTCTACTCTATTGTAGGGGAGAACTACTATCTGGTCCAACAGATCTACCAAGATGCTGAAAAACGCTTCATATGTAAGCCTTTTATGGCAAAGTCACTCAATATAGTTGTATCTTTAGTTGTTTTCTTTAGTGAATCCTCAAACCATGAAATCGAAATGATAAAAGAACAAACTGAGGTCCACCTTGGGCAATAAGGAAAAACATTGTGCCACTGTAAGGTTCAGGATCAACCATGACAATAGGCGCACATGCTGCAAAAACGACTTTATTTAACGACCAATGGAACTTACTGAACCGGCAGTATAACTCATTGCCCAACGGGGCGGAAATGTCCACACAGTCTCAAAAGTCCGATCTGATAGGAAGTTCACCTGCCTCTTTGGATGAGAGACAGGCTGCGCCTCAGCGTCCGGAAGGCCGTATCTCCCTTGCTCTAGCTCAACAGACATCGGGTAACCACACCTCAGACGCCACCAGATGGGGCCTAGATAGAAAGGGGTTCCCCGGGAGACAACTGGGTCTATCAGGGTAAGCGCAGGCTATCTGGTCCCCTGGCTGCCTGCACGCCAGGCTAAAATGGAGGAGGACTGCATTCCTGGAGACAGCCCAGTTCCTGCAATTTCATCAAGAGAATCTGCCCCTCTTCCTGGGTCATGTCTATATACCCCTCGGGAACCAAAACCTGACGGGAAGGCATCTTAAAGGAGACCGTACCCAACTCTGGCAGGGTGACTACACTACACCACCACACTTTCCATTAATTAGGAGAAGCCACTGAAGAGAACACAGAGTACCATTGATATCATGGAAATAGACTGTAGACTGATAGTAAAACATGACTAAACATAACATTTTTTTATTCCATCAAACATAATAACTATGGTTTTGGTGACTTTACGGCAGGTGGTGAGCTAAAGAACCACCCAACCAATTTCTGTGTAGAGTGGACACCAGACCAGTGAGCGGTCATTGTAACATTGATAGGTGGACATGATTACCTTGGAAGAAGTAATAGCTGCAATGTGCCTGCGTACACAATTATTTCAAACACCAGATATCTAGGTAATAAGCTTAATTGGGGAATCCAGAAAACAAGCCAAGGGTCATACCAAGTATGGTACAAATGGATAAGGAAGGAGATATGGTCAGGGACAATTCACAGTCAGGGCAGGCAGATTTTTTTTTAGACCAGACCACTACTGGGCAAACTCGTTAAATTGCTATTTCCTTCATATTTGTTACCTGTAGGGATTATCTAGCTATTCCCCTATATAAACAAATATCTTAGGGTTTGCTTATATCTCCAGTGTAAAGCTGCCCATACAAGGGTCAATTTAGCATTTAGCTTTCGAATTGGGAATTGAGTGCTTCCCACCTGGAGCCATTGATCCCACTCCAAAAAATATCGATCGAACAGGGATCTGACATGTTGGTAAATCCCTGTTCGTCCACCATTACTTTGCAAGGGGACTGAGGGTGAAGGGGACAGATGGTCCCCATCTAAAATATCGTCCAGGAATCGATTGCCAAAGGGGTGCGCATCTATTGAACAATAGATCGCAACGTTGTGATGTAACTAATTACGTTGCGTCACCATAATGAGATTTATTGTTCATCGATCACACTGGAATCAACCAATGTATGGAGAGCTTTACTTTGATTACTGATAGGGTTGTTGCTGAGAAGGTCTCCATACATATACATACAGTGGCTGCCAAACTGGGTGGCGTGAAGGTATTCTAGGGGGGCACGGGCCCTCATTCTTAACCTATGTTTGAATAGGGAGGGGGGGGGAGCTTGATAATGTTCCTAAATAGAAAAGGTGGGCCCTGCAAGGAAAGTTTGGGAACCACTGGCATACATAGAGACAAAATACCATAAACAATAACTACGCTCCTGATATTTATTGATGCAATGGCAGCTATGTATTGTATTGGAGAATAAATGGAAAAGCAAATGACAGGTCCTCTTGAATTTAGTTGCTATCCTCATCTGTTTGCTTGGGACTCCATGGAGCTATTATCAGTAAAACATCAGTGTGACTAAAAACGGCCTGTGAGTTGATAATCAATTGCAAAGTGTCTCCTTGGATGGAACAAACCGTCCATTCTAATGAATTGCCATGGAACAATGTGGCTTTGGTTCTGGGGGGATCCCAGAGCGCGGCCTCTTGTGAATAGCTCTCAGTGATAGTCTGTTCATGCTAATGTGACGAGCACAGTAGAAGCAGTGTGCTGGAGACATAAGACTTCAGCTTCACATCCAATCAATCAATTTGATGCACTTAGATGATCCTTGACACGTTACATATAATCTTACACAAATACATCTAACTTGGGAGAAATGCTGAAAAAGAGACGTTTGCTGTGATTATGGGAGCAAGAGACGGCGTATAGCCAGAACATTCTCCAATCTGAACACATACTATTGCAGTAGTAGTGTAATGGGCCATGTTTCCCATCTATTAAAGTCTATCTAAATCCACAATATATAATGCTGTAAACCAGTTTCCTTTTTTTGTTCATCTGGTTATAAAACCCAATGGAGATTTTAGGCTTCGGCAATATAAGTGGTCCAGGGCCAGCACCGTAGTGGTGGTGTTGTTCTGAGATATTTTCCTTCCTTTGCAACTGCACATGTGTAGATAACCCTACTTTTCTGGACATAGAGGATTAATCTTATGGGTTTCGAGTGTTTGCAAAGGTGACTAATCCTCTACAAAGCCATAACTGCCAGGTCCATCGGGGGTTATGGTACACTTAAACTCAACCTTCATCTCCAGTGTCCCTTGTCCTAATTGTTATTATTATTTTATTATTCACTTCTATTTATATAGTGCCAACATATTATGGAGCAAGTAGATCATATAAAAGTTGAGAAGCAACCCTACCAGAGACTACCTAAAGCCCCCCATACACGTTCTGATTTTTCGTACGAATTTTGCCCGACCGACCGATCGGGTCGGGAGATTAATCGATCGGGAGATTAATCGGATTCGGAATTATGTACCCGACCGATCCAGATTTCTCAAAGTTGGCCGAAAAATCGGTCGGGACCGCTTCGGACCTGTCCGTAAATTTTTGGTCGATCTGCTGTTAATAAATAGGGTCGGGCTGATGGATCGGTGATAATTCGAATTCCGATTTTTCGTGCCAGCCGACCGACCGACCATAACATTTTAGGTGAAAATCGGGTGACACGATCGGACGAAAAATCGGTCGGGAGAATAATCGGAACGTGTATGGGGAGCTTAACACAGAGACTATGACTATGACGTGGGAGGAGAAGAGCATCCTGCTGAATCGTGCTTACAATAGGGCATTAGCAAAACAGATGACTCGTTAATCTCAGAGGTGTTGGCAACCCCTGCAGACACTGCATGCACACTGCTCGGGGCACACACAGAGGGAGAAGCACAACATTTGTTATCATGCTTCTTCCTCTATGTGTATGCCAAGCATCATGCATGCAGTCTCTGCCTCTGATTGGCGGGGAGGGAACATGACCCAAGGAGGAGTTGGTAAAGGTGGTGAGAGGAGGCAACATGCTCTAGTGCCTAGGTGCCCAACCTGAGGCCTGGGGCCTTTGGTTGTTGTTCGGCGGCCCCCCTTGGTCCTCCCCATGCGGCCTCCAAAACCTAACCTGTGAAGTGGTCACACACTGACCCAGCTTTCCTAATCCACTTTGGTGGTCCTACATCAGTAAAATTATCAATGTTGACCACAGAAACCAGGTCTACATATGACCGCTGCACCCAGGGGCAGGAGGGGGTGGTTTTGACTGCCTGTCGAGATCTGGTCCACCGCCTGCTGAGATATGTTGATGAGGGTCTGGAGTGATGTTTAGTGATGAGCAGCATAGTTAATATTCGAATTCGTGATATTTCACGAATAATTCTACTAATATTCGATTTTATATTCGGAAATTCGAATATTCGCGGTATGACCATGTATTGCGAAAATTATATTCGCATTACGAAAATAATATTCGCATCGCAAAAATCTTTAAAATGAATGGTCACATGCTATGTTTATTTTCACAATGCGAATATTATTTTCGCGATACATGGCCATATTGCGAATATTCGCAATTGGGAATATTCGCCGACATATTCAAGATATTGGCGAATTCTCGAATTGCCGATATTCGCGAAAAATATTCGTTATTCGAATATTCGAGCTCAACACTAGTGATGTTATGTGCGGCCCTTTAGTGATGCCGAGGGCCGCACTTGTGGCCCTCCATATCAACTCGGTTTACCACCACTGCTCTAGTGTATGGGTATGGTTTAGTTGTTGTTGGGGTCATTTGGGGGCACTGTCAGGGGCAAAAGTTTTTGTTATTACTGTTATTTATGCTGTGGCCAAAAATGTTATAAATTATCCAATATTTTTCTTGAAATCTGGTCTCGTGTTTTTCATAGTGATAAGGAATTACTTAAGTGTTATAGCTAAAGAGTCCACACTGCCACAGTCATACGATAAAGAGGTTACTAACTCGAATTGTAAAAGACAAGGTCGCACAGACAACAACAAGTCTACGGATTATAGGGTCTGTAGGATAAAAGAAAAACAGAAATATACAAATATGCGCCATCTCGGCATAAACATATACCATGAACATTGCCGTAGTAACATGAATTGGTTCTACAAATTAGCTGCAAGTTATTTTATTTGGAATATTTCTTTTCTGACAAACACCTACAGTGTCATGATTAAACATTCATCTCTATCAAAGAGCACCTGAAGAGGTTTCCAAATTTAGAAGTGCGCTCCGAATCTGACGCATCTTCTGAGAACACCTTGCCGCTCATCCCCAAAATAGAACCGTGTAGGTGTTTGTGTTGTGTACAAATCTCCAAGTATACAGGACTCAGTGGAATTAACTTTTATCAGAACCTATGACGACCAAAAGAAACATGAAACAATGGCGATGATTCACTTGAGGAATATATTTTAGGTGTAGGCCAGTGGCGCTTTGTATATCTATGTGCCGAGAAGTTTAAAGGGAAAGACAGAGTTAAGCTAGGCACACATGGGTAGATTCCCATGCAATCGGCCCCGATCAATCACAGTGTGGTGACGTCACCACGCTGTGATTGATCGTGGCTCAATTGAACAGAAATCAATGTGCACCACATGGGCACATCGATTCCCGTTCAATGGGCACCCTTGAGACCCGTTCTTCCCAGCTTGCAGCCTGTGTGAATCACAACATGCTACATGCAATGGACAGTGCAGGAGGCAGCAGTCGCAGCTGTTCCAATACTTTGCATGAAGACTCATGTCTCCATGGAAAGTAAAGGAGATTGAACAAGGTTTTCCAATCTCCCAGCTCTATTGATCCCGCTCAAAGGAAGGCACACACGGGTAGCTTTGTAAACAGGTTAGAGTACAATCAATCACCATGAGTGCGTACATTGATTAATTGTATTCAAATCTTTCTGCAGATCTACCCATGTGTGCCTAGCTGTAGTCCTAGGCGCAGTATTGTCCTAGTCTTTGTACTACTAGAAACACTTATCTGTCTGCATGGCATTTCTAACTAGTCCAGTCAGGTGTCTGTTTTTTAATCCATTACCTTTATCTTAATAATTATATATATATATATGAAAAAAAAGTATTGCTCTAACATATGTAGTTTTTGCATACATTAGGTTCAAAGCCTAAATTGAAATTTCGACTTGAGAAAATTCGACCGGACTTTATTATTGAGTTGATTTATGCAAAAACTATTTGTGTTAAGCTAGCCATACACGTGTCGGATTCCATGTCCAATCGATTCATCATTCGATCGATTCCGGCGATTCTGCCGGGAATCGCAGGTGTGATCAATCGGCCAATTAAGAGTATCCATCGCAGCATACCACCTTGTCCAACGGATTCCGGGACGGATCCGTGTCCGATTGTCCACCTCACAAATGGCAACTCCCCCTGATCCGGACAGAATCGCATGAGAAAGACCAACATGTTGGTTCTCCGTCGGATCCGATTCTGAGCCCCTGATCAATCGGACGCAAACGATCGGACCAGGTGGGCTGCACGCGATTCCGGCACGATCGTTTCGTGTGCACGCGCCCGGAATCGATCGTGCCGGAATCCGGTGCGAATCCGACACGTGTATGGGGGCCTTTAGAACACTTTCTTTTTTCAAGTATACCCTTGACCCTTATTTTCGCAACAAGTTCAATGTGATATGCTCAGGGGCTGTGTTTTTCGTTGAATTTTTCCCCCCAAAATGTGACCATCTCTACTCTGCATGCAGTACAGCTAGTAGAACCTGGAATAGACCTATCAAGAATTTATGTTTAGACCTGTACTGTACCTGGGTACCATGGTACAGTTTGAGAGAGAAAAGGAAAATTCGACATTTTGGAGCTGCCCCTTTAAACAGGAATGTGGGGAAGTATTTTACTGGGGATATTGTACTTACAAGTTGATTCTTTTAGTATCTGAATCCATTACAATGGATATTCAATACAAGATCCATTTAAGATCAATGATCCAAGTTTATTATATTATATATATTATTGTATTAGCAAAACTTTTAGAAAACTTCACAAATCCATTAGGTTACCTTTTAGGTAGCAGGTAGGAAATAGAAAAGCTAAAACAAATTCTATATTTTGCCAGTAGTGCTGTGGAACATGCAGGTGCTCATTTGCAAACTTTCAAATATTCTGCAATTTTTTTGGGGACAACAATGGCTTCCTCTGCGGTGTCCTCCCATGTACTCTATTCGTGTTTAATGTTTTCCTTATTGTAGATGTGTCAACAAAAATGTTAGCATGTGCCAGAGATTTCTTAAGTCTTTAGCTGACACTCTAGGATTCTTCTTTACCTTATTAAGCATTCTGCTCTGTGCTCTTGCAGTCATCTTTACAGGACGACAACGCTTAGGGAGAGTAGCAACAGTGCTAAACTTTCTCCATTTGTAGACAGTCTGTCTTACCGTGGACATATGAACATAAAGGCATTTGGGGATACTTTTGTAACCCTTTCCAGCTTCATGCAAGTCAACAATTCTTGATTGTAGGTCTTCTGAGAGCTCTGTTCTGCGAGGCATGGTTCACATCAGACAGTGCATCTTGAAACCCAAATCTGGTGTGTGTTTTTAAGTCCAATATCATCACACTCATTGGACTCAAGGTTGGCTCACTCCTGGCTCCAATTGGCTCTTGGAGAAGTCATTAGGCTAGGGGTTCACATTCCTTTTCCACCCTGCACTGTGAATGGATACAATGTTCAATAAAAACATGAAAACATATCATGTGTTGTGTAGTATTATTTAAGCAGACTGTGTTTTTCTATTGGTGTGACTTAGATGAAGATCAGAGCACGTTTTATGACTCCACGTAAATCCCAAAGGGTTCACATACTTTTTCTTGCAACTGTACATGACATCCACATTTACCAACAGCCCCCTAAATTAAACGTAAACTGGCTTAGCGGAGACATTCCTGATATGACTACAGACTCATGCAGGAGAATGTTATGTTAGAATATCGGGAATATGAAATACAATATCGGTGCGGTTTTGTTCCATCCATCACCATGTTGCGTGCAGTTCCCACTTCTTATGTCTAGATGTCACTGTTGTATTGTCTGTCCATGAAATCTCAGCGCAGACAAATGAATGAAATCGAGAAGAACATCTGAAAACACCTGTAAGACCCTAAACTGTAGCAGAAACACAAATGTTTCCAGTCCAGACCAGCTCTACAACCTGCACAACGTAATCTAATGCTAGCCACACACGTATAGATTATTGCACAATCGACGATAGATTCGATCAGGATGTCTGATATTTTAATCTATTATTGATCGTGCCTATAGACAAAACAAGTTTCATATACTGGCAATATACGAGGAAAGGGGGTTTCTGAGGAGACTCTCTTTTGCTTTATAGATTTTCAGCCAGAGACTTGAGTTAGCTTTCTTTTTACCCAAAGGGTCATAGTTTGTTATATTTTTGACAATTAGACAATATCCATCTTTGCAGTACAACATACTAGTGTTGAGCTCGAATATTCGATTTTCGAATATTTAGCTCGAATATCGCTATTTCGCCGATCGCGATTTGTTGCAATTTACTGCATATTGTCCCATTCATTGCCGACCGACCGTGCGTGATGACGCCATCACGCGCGGTCAATCGGCCAAAACATCGGGTCACAATCGGCCCGGGCACCCTTTGTGTGCCAGCGCTGTCCGTCGGGTCGGCAGACCTGGCAGACAGCATCGTGACGCCAGCTGTGCTGTGTATCAGCAAACGGAGAGAAGCACCTCCCCTCTCACAGGAAGAGAAGCAGGAGGCAGCCTTTGCAGACAGCTGATTCCTCAGCCCCGATAATTGTGAAATCCCTCGCAGCTGAGAAGACATATAACCATGCTTGAGATGGGGACACTGTGTCCCCGTCTAAAGTAGCTTACCAATGTCCGTAATGGTTTAGATCGATTTGGCTGCCGATTTAAGCTCTTTAAGCTTAAGATCGGCACCCGATTTTTCGCCAGACCAATCGCCAAGAGTGTGCACGGCAGTTGGTCGGCCGAAAAATCTAATCATGTATTTGGGGAACCTACCCCTATGATAAGCCATCCCCATCAAATAAGCCAGCCCCCGATTTTTGCCCAAAACTTTAAAATAAGCCACCTCCTGCAAATAAGACACCCACTGATACCTGCCCAATGATTGTCACAGAGTGATCAAACGGGACAATGGGTGGCACAGAGTGATCAGAAGGGGACAATGATTGGCACAGAGTGATCAGAAGGAGACAATGAATGGCACAGAGTGATCAGAAGGGGACAATAATTGGCACAGAGTGATGAAAAGGGACAATGAATGGCACAGAGTGATCAGAAGGGGACAATGAATGGCACAGAGTGATTAAAGGGAACAATGATTGGCACAGAGTGATCAGAAGGGGACAATGAATGGCACAGAGTGATCAAAGGGGACAATGAATGGCACAGAGTGATTATAATAACACATCTGCCTAAAAATAAGACCTAGGGCATATTTTGGCGTTTGAAAAAATATAAGACACATGCCTTATCATCGGGGAAACAGGGTATATGGAGGAAAATCTGTACATAATGGTTCATGTTGACGTCCACGGGACATTCTACAAAATCTGAAATAAGTAAAATATGCCAGCAATTATTAAGTGTTGTCTAGCTTGAGTATTCGAATGTCGAATATTTTCCGCTAATATCTGCATATTCGCGATTTCGAATATTTGCAGTATGGCCTTGTATTGAGAAAATACATATTCGCATTGCGAAAATAAACATAGCATGTGACCATTCATTTCCGAGATTCTTTTTTGCAATGCACGTATTTTTGCACGTAATTACCACGTATTTTTGAACTTACGAATATCGAATATAATTATCGCGAATTATCGTGAAATATCTTGAATTCGAATATTGCATATGCCGCTCATCACTAGTGTTGTCCACAGTAAAAGGGTCTTTGTTTTTTAAGCATACACATTGCAAAAAATATATAAAAAGTTTCTTGCTTACTTTTCTTAACACTTCAAGGCATTTCAGCAAGCCCGTTTCTTCCACGATGCTGAAGATGCATGCGCATAGTGCCCCGTGTACCCAGGGGGCCCTCCAGTGCCCACCCTCGCACGGATATCCGGCACCCTTCCCAGGCATATCCAAACATCATAAGCTGACACCTTGTGTGCGCATAAGAAGAGCCCTTCCACCAATAGCCCCACCCCGCTATCAACAGGGGGACCAAAGCAAGTACAGATTTGTGGATCCCTGAATTTCAAGGTGGTCTGATGCAAGATAAGTTTATTCTACCCAAGGCCCAAGGGGTTTCGCTACTGGAACAGGGTAGGGTAATCCTACTGCAACTGAGGAGTCTGGGATGTTATTGCCCAGCAACTTTAGTTTGCTGAGTGTTTTTGTTTTTCTTAAAGGGCCCCCAGACTCTGGGATCGGAAATGGGTGAGCCTCCCTATTCCACCAGGTACACTGAAACAGTTAACACCTGGTTGCAGGTGATTGGAACTGGGTGTGACTCAAAATAGCTGCAGAGTCCAGTGTGTGAGATTCAGACTAAAGGTGGGTTTACACGTCAAGATTTTTTCGGCCGACAGATGGACGATGAACGATTTTTTGGTTCGTTGTACAAAAATCTGAAACGGCCATTTGCTCCGATTTTTTTTTTCAGATATCTGACAAAAAATTGTCCACAAGATGATCGGACATGTTGGTAAACTTTCATCTGTCGTTTATTTTTCGTGTAAAAAACCAACGTCCTTATTTCACTCGATATTTTTTTCCTATCACTTCCTAAAAAAAAGAATCTGAAAGATTTTTCATTCGTGTTTCCAACGATTATTTTCATTCGATATTTGCGTCGGTTGTACAAAAAAAAAGAAATAAATCTAATTACCTTCGATAAATGGACGAACGAAATCCGATAAAAAAATCAAAAAAAAAATCGAATCTGAAGTTGAACGAAACAAAAATCTTGACGTGTAAACCCACCTTAAGTAGGAGACCGGAGAGTAGACAGGGGGCACACAAGGAGTGTGAGGCCCAGACCTGTTCCTGCTGGGAAGCTGAACCCAAACATTTTATGTTGGACGTTTTAAAGCCAGGATGCTTAGCATTTTCAAGGACTTTTGTTTGGCTGATGTTAACCCCTGTGAGGGTGACTTTTTGTTTGGACTGGTGCAAATAAATTTTCCCTAAAAGGAAAAAAAATGTGTGGATTGATGTTTTGGGAGCACCGTTGGAGCTGAACCCCTACAATATATATATACAATATACTGCACACTTTACACTCAGCTTTTGTAGGATATGACATTTATTCGTAGATCTTTTCGACGATGTTGAATGGCTTTCATGTCATATTGTACGAACAAAATGAATCACTTCTTTTCAGAAAGCTACTTGTTTCCCACAAGTTAATCAGCTCAGCGCTGGATGATGTCATCTCTATTTCTGAAATAACGACTTAACTCCAATATAAAACGTATGGCAGGCAGCGAGCCGGTGCTCGTGATTGCTTTTTACTATGAAATATTAGCGTGGTGATTGTCTGTCACTAATTTATGGCCGTAAATCCCTCCGATAGGCGGTAACGATTTGGATTCAATCTATAGAACGTTGGAGTTTAAATAACACTGAGATTCGCAGGGATTGTCTTACAATGAGAGCCCCATACTGACCTCTAAACTGCAGAATATGTGCGTTTTTTTTCTATTCGCCGCTACAGGAATGATTGATTCCTCTTATATCGGGAGGAGAGCGTTTTAGTTCCAGTTGTTGATACCTTTATGGGAACAGCAGATCTGTTGTTGGGAGATGAAGAGCTTCCATTGCGCCAAATGACATGTGGACATCGAACAAATTTGAAGCCGCGTATTATGATCTACGTACTAGTGTTCATCTAGGGGGCAAATCCGTGATTAATGGTCGTTTTGAAGAACTATTGGTCCATAAATATCCATACATAGAGCAGCGAGCAGAGGTGTATAATAACTTGGCTCCAACTATGGATCTGTCTTCTCTGCTTCTCGGTCAGAGTTGTATTGTATTTGCAGTTGAGAGTTCAGCGTTGTTGTTGAGTTATAGGACCACGTGCAGAAATTGGAGCTTCTCCTCTAAAATAAAAGCATCCACCTTATTTACTTTTAAGCCCCCCATAGACAGGCAGACTCCTCCATGCAACTTCTGTACAACCAACTTTTCTTCTACCAAAACCATGTAATAGGAGGACCTTTCTACACCTTCCAATCACTATGTATTCTATCAGGGAGGTCACTATACTACATAGTTGTTGGTAAGTCTCATGAAAGTTGTATGGAGGAGTCTGCCTGTCTATGGGGGGCTTTAGACTAACCTCTCAGTAAGGGTATGGCTCCACTTTGGGAGAGTATGCACCACATTCTTTATAGCCACAGACGAACCGCTCCCATTAACCACAATGAGCAAGTCTCCACTGCTGCGGATTGGCCATGGTGCAGTGCAGACATGGAAAAAAATATGCGGTTTACTGCATATTTTTTTCCGTGTCCGCACTGCACCTTGGCCAATCCGCAGCTGAAATGCATGCCGGCTGCATCCATTGAAATCAATGCATGTGGACTGGCCGTGGTTTTGCCACGGGTTTTAGTCTATTGACTGTCAAAGAAAAAAACTGTGGTTAACATCGGGAAAACCTTTGAAGGTAAGGCTCCACTGCGGAGGACAGAAAAACACATGTTTTTCTGTCCTCCGCAGTGGAGCCTTACCTTGAAAGGAACCCAACCCCCCTAAAGTCAAGGACTTCTAAAGTGCGATCCTACCCCATACACAGGTCGATAATCGCTCGAGCGCAGCGTGGTGACGTTACACTGACATCACCGTCCTGTGCTCAAGTGTTGGTTGGTTGGATGGCAAATCGATGCGCACCGCTTTGCGTAATCGATTGCCTTTCAGTACTTTGGATGGGTAAACGGGTCGACTTTTGCACAATCGTGAGATTTAACCCCCCTGCCATTCCAGATGGCACCATCTTATCCAGTGCTGACCTGTCATTACTTCACTGGACAAGACCCCTATGGGGTCGTCTGGTGGAGATTGGAGCCCCCTCAGTGCAAACTCATGGTTCTGTGCTGTCCTAGTGGCTCTGATCTTCTGAACTGGCTTCTGCATGGCGGGAGAGTGAAAAGTAAATCGCACAAAAACAGTTTTCTATGGAGAAAACTGTTCTCATTGTGATTCTCCAGATGTGCCCCATTGAAGTTAACCCTCTCTCCCCTGGTGTGATGCAACCAGGTCCATCACACCAGGGGAGAGAGGGTGCCAAATTAATTAAATACAAATTGATCAAATTACCTAGAAAATCCGTCAGATACTTTATGTTTATTGTTCGATCACTTTTGGACGATCACCCCAGGTGGGCAGAAATCGATTTCCATTCGATCAACTTCAAAAGATCGATATTTTGGTTGATCAAATGGAAATATCGACCCATGTATGTCTTCCTTTAGCCTATTGATTTCATGGGAGATTTACAGGGAAAAAAATACTTATCCAGGATGGGGGCAGAAAAGAGGCGTCAAAAATGGTAGTTTCATGGCTAATGCTAGGCATACACATGCCGATAAACGGCCGGATTTTAAGCTGACCGACGGCGTGCACGCTCTCGCCGTCGGTCAGGTTAAAAATCGGCCGCTAATCGGCATGTGCCCACATGGGGCGACAGATCTCTGTCGCCCCACTTCTCGGCCGGCCAGAGAACGGACATGTCGGAAAATCTCTGGCCGGCACGAGCCGATGGAAGCCGATGCCATAAGCTGCAATGAAGACGGCGTCTCCATCGCAGCTTATGGTCGGCACACAAAGGGTGCCTGGCCGATTGAAGGGGCCCCACAATGCAACGGGATGCTAACGTGATGATGTCATCACGTTAACATCTCGGCATACATCGGAGCAGGTCGGTCTCACCTGCTCGGTGTGTGTATGCCGAGCATAAGACGGGGCACTTGAGGGGTATGAGGAATTTTGCATATATTGTTTGCAGGTAAATTACCTTCAACTGTGACAGTGCCTCGAGCTGCCATTGAAAAGAGTGTCAGGATCCAGGCAGAAGGGGCGACCAGGCAAGCAGCACACATGGACAACCAGACAGGAATATGGTGAACAAAAAGGGTTTATTGTGCACTTACAATAACAGGAACAAACAGGTGCAAAAATATTCCAGAGTTCAGATTCAGATGTACAGGGTTTAGAGTCAGAGTGGAGGAAAAATGCTCAGCCAGCATGGGTGGGTGAGGCACACCTATATAGCCTTCAGGCTAACAAG
>CM070033.1:10842577-10864850 GCA_036250615.1 Ptychadena robeensis | reverse complement strand
TAGATAGGGAGAGCTGCTGCTGATTGAGGGATAGCTGAGGTACTTTGCTATTATACTCCACCCAGTGATCTGTAGCTATAACTAAGGTGTTCTGTTACATGTAGTTCATTATTACTGAGCCACAAAAGTTTTTCTCTGGGGGTGGGGTGTGCTGTATTATGCATTTCAGAGAGATCAGACTATATGTGATGTGCTGCAGAATGTGCTGTCAGGTAACTTTAGGCAAAATCTTTATTTTAGATGTGATTTCTAGTGATGAGCGGCATAGGCAACATTCGTATTGGCGACATGCCGCGAATTTTATGGAAAACATTCGGAAAATATTCGCATTCGGCAATATTCGTTTTTTTTGGGTTATTGCGAATATCGGCAGTTTTATTGCGAATTTCGCGCGCGCAATATATGTTTAACATGGTGCGAATTTTTATGCGAATTTTAAAAGTGACGATTTTCGCAATATTCGCATCACCCCAATATTCATTTAAAAATCTGTTGATGGTGTTGCTAAGCTCTTGTTGCAGCCTTCCCATTCGTCCACTCACATTGAGAGGGAAGTGTAATGGATAAAAAATACAGAATATCCGGAATTGCGAATATTCGGCAATATATTCACCATCTTCGCGAATTTCCGAATTGGCGATATTCGCGATTAATATTCGGAATCCGAATATTCGCGATCATCACTAGTGATTTCCAGCTATTAGACCTGTAGAAACAGCATTCAAAAAAATCCATATTTTGGGGGGAAGTTTAGCCATTGATCCCCCTCTGGCATGACACTGTCCAGGTGGTTGCACCCTTTTGACACTTTTTTATTGGTATTTTGGCTACAAATATGACCTGAAGTTTTGAGAAGTTCGCCCTCTATTAAAGTCAATGGAGGTTCACCGCTAGTGATTCGAGCTGTTACAATCCTGTTACCCCCTGTTTGCAAACAGCCGCAGCAGCTGTTCGTCCATCACTAGCAGTAAAGTTTGTGCAGTCAACCCTTTGCCTCATTGCCACTCTTTCTGTTGTATCCACCATTGTAATTACCATGAACAATCTTTAATTGACAATCTAACAAATATTTCTCTGGAAGTCTCATCTATGTCTTCCAATCAGAGTCTAAACTTTTGACATTATATGCACACTTAAACAGCCAATCAAGCAAAGCAGTGGCTGTACATGATTGGCTTATTTCATTATTTCAATCTGCATGCATTTGAAATTTCAAAATCTCATTGACCATCTCTACATCTTATGCTGGCCATAGACGCTTAAGCCCCCCATACACCTTTAGATTTCTCTGTCAGATTTCCTTAAGATCTCATTTTGTTTTACCAAAACCATGTAATATGAGGGACTTTCTAAACCATCAAGTCTATCTGTGTTCAGTTGCAGAGGAACCTATACTACAGAGATCTAAAGGTGTATGGCCAGCTTTAGATTGCCACAAGATTGATTTATGAAACAATAGTGACATGTGATTGAGGCTTTGATACAAAGTCGTACATCGATTGAAAAGTGCACCATGTTCGGGATACGATTTATCACCAATTAATTTTCGAACGGTGACGTAACTAAAGATTGGCTACACAAAAATATGCACATCAGAAATTATGGAAGTAGGATGAGGCCTGCATGGGCAGATTTTTAGGTCTTCAATAACGTCCTTCCGATAGAGCAACCAAAAAAACGGACATGTCTGATCAATACCAGATGAATTTTTTGGATGATTTTACGACACCTCGCTCGCATACTTTAAACATGCATCCATTTGTGAATGATCGATCATTCACACGATTGATCGTTCAGAAGTTGTGCGATAAATCTAAGCATTTATGGCCAGCTTTACATATCTGTATTCTAATAGTGTTGTCTTAATACATTCAGCACAAAACACAAGTGGATTGTCACAGAGCAGCAGGTGTGGACCCACTGTGCCACGTGTCCTACATCCTCTAAGGGCTTTGTCTAAGTGAACCCACTCGTTCTTCACAATACCCCTGATGGTGGGGATAGACTTTCCCGAGGGGAACACCAGGTCGCAACCTCTGGAGGGAGGGCAGGAACACGAGGCAGCTGGTCCAGGGGACAACAAGGAAGGCTCCAGGGACACAGGTGTCGTCAGCCAGACAGTGTGACAGGGCGGGCAGCGCAGGTACAGATCAGGTAGCAGGAGAGAGCAGCAGGCAGGTAAGGGTTAACAGGTATCAGTCTCAGAACACAGGCAGGAGTTTATCTCACAGGAACAGCAATGGCAGGCAGTGCTTAGCACAATACAGAGACCTTTATACTGAGGCAAGGCTGAAAGGGCAGGGTTCCTTATATAGCTGCAGGAGGTCCACTATTGGTCAGCCAGGTCACATGACGAATACTTTAAATCCCAGGAAATGAAAGGCGCTGGTGTTTAAGGAAGTGTGTAGAAATAATAGAATCACCGCTGAACAGGGCGCCTAGATCTGCAATGGTAAGTAGGGAGGCGACGGCGGAGTACGGCAGCCGCCCTTACATGAGTGGTGTGGATGGACGATCACCTGTGTCGGATGGGGGGTTGGTGCGTTGTCAAATGGGAGGGTTAGGGATGCCTTATGGGGGAGGTGGCTGTGTCTGACCGGAGACCCAATCCAAACCTTCTTTAGTCACCACCTGCCAAACTGAGCTCCTTTATGTTCTGCTGCCCATGATTCTGCCCTGGGCAACCGCCTATGTTGCACATGCCAAATCCAGCCACTGGGTGTGCCAGTCACCTTGGTCTTCCAGCCATTGCAGCTACTTCAGTTGCTGCTCTCCTGGGGACAATAGAAAGTTCATTTCAACCATAAGCTCACCTTAGATGGGACTGGAATCAGAAGTCTACGGCTTTCCATACTGTTCAATGTTTGATCTGTTTTTTTTTTACCATCCTTGTTCCAGTAAAACTGCATGTGATGAAATGTAATTTTATTTGGAATTATAAAATAAGAACACCTGTTACTTTCTGCTCTGCAGTTCTCACTTTATTGAAATATAACCCCATACAGTTACTTCCTGGCCGATATAAAGATTTTATAATGAAACACTTTACAAGCAATCAGGTTTTGGAAAATGAGCTGTGTAGGCACCAGTATATATGAGGAAAAAGACATGGGGATGGATGTGGGAGCATCGTCAGTCCAGTGAAAGTGGAACTTCACCCAAATCATTTTATAGTTGTTCGTGGCATGAGGCATGGTGTGATCCCTGTGTTAGCTGTTTTTGCTATTTACATACCTGTCAAGTATTCCTGTAGAGGAGCGGTGTAGAAGCTGACTGCTTGGAGCCTGTCTGGGTGGGGACCCTAGGGAATACGTGACCTAGGTCACTAGGTGCAGCTGGGTCTCTTACACTTTGGCGCGCGATTCTCCTCTTCTTCCTAGTGGGTGGCCATGCTGGCGCGGCTTACCGTGGAGAGACGGGCACCCTGGCCCAGACAGGTGGTCAGCGGGGTTTACCTCACACAGTTCCATTTGCAGAAAGTATACCTACGACACAGTTCTTTGTTATAAGTGTAGCCCCTGCCAGGATCAGAGGCATTAGAGTGTTAACTATTTAAAACAGTCTAGTTGTCACAGGCAGGTGTCACAGTGGTTGACTGTCAGTGAGTGACTTGGCTCTTTGCCCAGTCTGGCAAATGTATCTTTTTTGTTGTGCTCTTCTGCCTGGCTGCTGAGAGGCCTAGTTTTAGCGCCTTTTCAGAATCTGGGAGGGGAGAAAGTTATAAAGGTGTAGAGGGATGATGTATTAGTCAGTCTTAGCTCAGGGAGCTCACCTGCTGGGGCCCTGGGAGTGCAGTAGTGTAATGACCTAGATGAGGGACCAGAAGTGTGTGTGATTGAAGTCTGGGGAACCTGTTTAGAAGGGAGAGCCTGTTATCTGGTCTGCGGAAGATAAAGGTCTCCTGGAGCAGCAGTCAAGGCAACCTACTGGAGCTAAAGGGGAACTCTGTACACGTTCTAGAAGGAGACGGATCAGTGAGAGTGAGGTCTACTTCAAAGATTCCCCAAGAGAGGTCTAGCCAAGACGGTGCTGTGCTCAAGTCTGGAGAAGAAGCTGCCTAGTGAGGTACTGGGGTGGCCTAGACAAGTGACAGCTGTGTGTGAGGAATAAGCTGTCAAGTGTGGAGCTAGGACCTCGGGTGCTCGAACAGCCTTGTCTCTTGACCCTCTCTCCCATTGATGACATGCGACAATAAACTTTTATTCAAGTTCAACTACAAGTACATCTCCTTGGTCATTTTCTGCTACCCGGTATCCCATTCTACACAGCGGCACCCACGGGTGTCATCGCTACATAAGTAATATAGGAATGTCCACACAATGGTTGCAAGTTAACTGGGGTCTACTTTACTTAAGGGCAAAAAGTAATTGTAAAGACTTTCACCACCTCTGGTCCCAGAGGTGGTGTTGCAGCTGAGGTAAATACAGTTCCAAACCAGGTACACAATACTGACTGTCCCTGGGAAGGTGTCTCTGTGCCTGAGGAGTCTTTGGGAATGGAGTCAGGGCTAAAGCTGCGAAGGGGGCCCAGCAGGGCACTACCCTACCCTGAGGGGAGAAATCAGTCACCTACTTCATCCAGGTGAGGAGCTCCCGTTGCCCCAGGCCAAAAGCATTTCCCATGAGGGCCTCTGGAAGATGGAGGACATTGCAGAAAGGTCCAGTCAGCTCAGCTTCCAGAGCCAGGAGAGAGAGGGATCGGCTAAGGATGCTACAATTTATCAGTTCCCTAGGCCAGAGACACATCCCCCAGGCAGAACCAGCAAACAACACAAAGATATTTTATTAACCATGTAGTGATTTTCCCACTACACTACATTGCTTTATTGATTAAGGGAAAAATTACAGGCAGCTATGTCACTGACAGTTTCCACTTCAGATATTTAGAGCAATACCTCCGTGTTTCCCATGCAAAGCAACGGACATCGACCGTGGTTTATGGTCATGTACGATATCCCTGTTTGGTCCCTCTCGAAAACAGGGATGGCCGCATATAATATGCACCAGATAGATGACTGTGAGTGCGCACGCTGCCATCGATCAGGCCCATATCTACATGTGTATTCTCAGCTTATGGATTTTTACATTCCATGGTGAAGAAGAAAATTGAAGTCTAAAAGCAAAGCTCACAATTTTATTAAGAAGAACTTTACAGTTTAGATTTTATAACATAATAAATGTAATTATTTAAATTTTTTGTATACAAAGAAATTAGCCGGTATGCACACACAGTAATTGATGTTTTGAAAGTTGCAACAAACACAGGATGTGACAGCATGACCTGAGCATTGGATTCATGAATCAGGATTTTACTACAGATCACATTTTCATCAGACTTGTGTGAGTTATGCGTTGGACAACAATATATAGTTGTTTTGGGGGGAAGATATCAAGATGCTGACTCGTGGCCCAGGGCCGCCATCAGCGGTAGACAAAGGGGACTCCTGTCCCGGGCAGCTAGGGGGGCCCAACGGTCAGCACATAGGGGCCCGACCTGATCCTCTACTCACAGCACCCTTTGCTCACTGTGTTCCCGGACTGCCACTGGTTACAATGTGCTAACAGTCCGGCAACAACTGCGGGGGGGAGGTGGGGGTGGGGGGTTGGGGTGATTATTTTATTTTCTGCTAGCACCCCCCCCCCCCCCCCCCCCCCCCCCCCCCCCCCCCAATTCCCAAGTCTTGTCATTGCATTTTATTTTGTGTTTCAATGAAAAGAACAAAACAGTCAATGATACAAACTCCCAACGCATTACTTCTGCCGTGCAGGTGACACTATTTGCACAGCTGGATGTATACAGCGAGTTCAGAGGTAATAGAGCAGGAAGTTCACCGAGTGAATTATTTCTGTTCAGCAAGTCAAAGGTAAGCCTAAAAGTATTATTTGTCACTGTACAGGGGAGTGATGAAAAGTTCACAAGGTAATAAAGTGTCACGTTCAGCAAAGCAGTGTAGTCTATTCTCCATTTTCAGCAGCACACCGGCAGCTCCGGGCCGGACTCAGTTGCACTTTGGAGCAATCTATTATTATTACAGCCCGCTTCATCTGGATGTGCTGGAAGATGCAGATCCTTCAGCAGCTGGAAGATTTAGCTGTATAAAAACAGAGACTTTTCACTAAACAGCTAATAAAAGAAATGTTCTGCAGAATGATGGTTCACGATTTGATGCATGTCATTGTATAGGAGTTTATCTAACATATATGCTTCCTTGAGGACTGCACTTAGGACATGTTTCCACTTGAACGATCGGCCGCGATCACCCAAGTTTTTAATTGCAGAAAGGTGATTGCAGTTAATCGGCTGCGGCCGCGGGGTGGTCCACAATTTAAAGTGCGGCTTACCGTTACCGTATCCATGGATTCTTAACCACGCCCATAGACAGTGAATGAGGCAGAAAGTGGCGGGGATGGGACAGGACATCTTGCCACATCCCCCCACTTCCTGGGGGGGTGTGTCAAACACGCACCAACTTTTCTTCCAACTTCAAATACTGGAATTCACTGTATTTTTTTTGGTTGAATGGTAACATTGGTTTTCTATGACAATACGCAATGCTGTTTACAAAAATGCAACACAATGTGTATAGGGTGAAAGGGCCCTGAGTGTCTAGGGTGCGATATTCACCATGTATGCAAAACTGCGCCCTATGGTTTCAATTAACAAACTGTGCGCAAAAGCTCATTAGGCATGGTTTGGCCATGAAGCCACCTGACATGGGTCATAACGCGCCAATATAAACTGGCATGTCATTTCCTGTAGGGGTATACAGTGGGCCTCGGCACTACACAGGCTTTACTGTGGCTGCCGTAGTGTAGACCCAACCTTAAGGTATAATTCCCGCCCAATTTTGCAGGCAATCCTCCACTGCACGTGTTCCCGTCGATCAATCGCAGTCGTGCGCCCACAAATTGGGTGCGCCCATCTGGACAGATAGATCAGGATCGCACCAAGAGGTGACATGCGGCAGAAGGCCCCGCCTTGCCTCCCCTTTTTCTTTTCACCTTTTTCTTTGGTGTTTGCAGTGTCTTTGTCACAGCGGGCGGGTCCAGGACGGTGTCCATGAAGAGACCAATGGTTAAACCTTATGGGGTGACCTGCTGGTGGTTTGGCAGGCACCAGGCATTAAGATATATTGCTGGGATCAATGACCCTCATGGTTGTATCGGTTTGTTTTTGGTTCACAGTTCAGTTGTTACGGATGAAGCCATTGCAAGGGTAGTACTCACGAAGCCCGTAGTTTGGAGGACTAGTGGCCGGTACAGTGGTTGTCTAGTGTAGAAGTGAGGACACTGTCCTGGGACCATGGATAGGTTTATATTTAATAAAGCTGTGGGCAAAAAGATTTTTGTATCCACTTTAAAAATCCAATTTGGCGTCAGGTGTATTTATTTAATTAGTTTAAGGGGCGTAGGGGAGGGAAGTGGGTCATTGCAATCTGAGTGGGGGTGGAGGGGAAATGATAGGTAGGCAGTGTTTTTCTCTCTTCTTTCCTCAGGTCAGCCCTGCCCAAGTCATTGATAAATACCATTGATCATGCAGTAAAAAAGCGTGCGTTTTTAAAACGCAAGGCAACGCATATAGTGTGAAAGGGCCCTCAAGATCTTTGATTCTTTTACATATCTATTATTGTCTTTTATTTCAAATTCACCATCTCACTATGATTTTAGTCTTAAGCAGGGAACATACATGTAGATATGGGCCAGATCCATGGCGGCTTTGAGCGCCGTGGTGGGTCTCCATGCAAAGCATTGGCTGAGCAGTGCTGTGTTCCTGGCTTTAGGGCCCCCATACACCTTTAGATTTGTCAGATTTCCTATAGATCTCCTTTCGTTTCGATGCTACCAAAACCATGTAATATGAGGGACTTTCTAAATCATCAAGTATACCTGTGTTCAATCGCAGAGGACCCGGCACTACATAGTTGTTGGTAGATCTTAGGCCACCCCATACACCTATAGATCACTCCATTCAATTTCCTTTAGATCTACCAACAACTATGTAGTGCCGGGTCCTCCCTGATATAATACATAGTGATTGGAAGGTATATATCACTGCTATGTAGTGCCGGGTCCTCCCTGATAGAATACATAGTGATTGGAAGGTATATATCTCTGCTATGTAGTGCCGAGTCCTCCCTGATAGAATGCATAGTGACTGGAAGGTAGGCTTTGAAAATACCCCAAGCAGCATTAAAGAACAGTTTCTTATGGCAAAACTTTGCAATAGTTTGAGGCAGCTCCCAAGTGCTCCCCCTGATTTATATATAAACTACATTGAGTTATCAGAACATTCCATACATTTTATATCCCGCTCTTTTTGGGACACTTTTTTCTTCTGTTGCCTTTTAAATCAGATGTATTTTTCACAAGGTTCAGCTGAGGTGAAGAAGTTTCCATAGGAAATAATGCAAGCTTAAATGATTAGAATGAAGATAGGCTTTGTATAAATTCCCTCTGCAGCTTTCGGTGACCAAAGAAAAGTCGTTACACGAAAGAAATCTGAACATTGAATACTCACAATATTTCTCATGTCAAACCGGGACAGTGTTTCCGAAGTATAGACTATATAACACTATAGATACTCCGATTTTGAACCTTATGTTTACTTTATGCAAACATGACATACATGCATTGATTCGACGCTTCAGCCTTGATGATACGTAATATCTCTATGATTATTACTCTATTTATTTGACTGGAAATCTATATTTTAAATATATATCCACAGGGGTGCACATAAGTGTTACTCTGGTACTCAGAAGGGGCCAGAAACTAGCTCTGCGTACCGGCATTGTTACACAGCTCATATGCGTACTAACAATTTGGAGGCGCTCCGTGTCTGGGCGGCCGCAGCTAAATGTTACATGTATACAATTTATGTCACTTGGATAACTGCAGGGAAACATGAATAACTATGAAAGGTTGCAGGTAGGGGTGTGACATTGGGAATGTGAATTAATAATCCAGAAAATAAGATCGGACTTCTTAGGGTGTTGGAGATCTGGGGGGTGAAAGTCAGAGTAGGCATATGTATGTGTAAAATCTGACAAGAGAAAAGCACTGTGTGACAGTTGTCTGACATTTGGAATATGACTATGAAAGGATGGCATATGGACTGCTGGTAGTCTCAGGGGTTAGTGACTAAGATCTGGGGGTGTTGTACTGTGAGTTACATGTGACCCAAAGCCAGCTGGTGACCTGTGGATGGAGACAGCTAATCAGAGGATGAACCAAGAACAGGGAGGTCCATCTGCAGCAGAACCTACCATGCAGGAGGCTGACACAGAGGAAAGTGAGGGAGAAAGTGAGGGAGACCACCCTACATATGGGTAGTGATGGCTCGAACCCGGAATTTAATGTTCGCGAACGGCGAACGCGAACTTCCATAAAAAGTTGCGAAAACCTGGCGAACCCGCCATTGAATTCAATGGGAAGGCGAATTTAAAAAAACAAAGGGACCCCTTCTGGCACAATAGTGTTGGGAAACTTGTTTCAAGGGGTCAAACAACTGGACAATGACATGACAAAGGGGAATCCATGGCAAAACCCAAGAAATTTTTTTTAACTATAAATCCGCACCAAAGATTTCTGCAATGATAGTCAATGGGAAAAATAGTGCAATGAGTGATTACCCTTAGACCTTGTTTGATTGGACCTTATTCCTTTGGATGACCACCTGCCACAACCTGGATTGCATCTGTCACTGTTTTGAACTCACTCCTAGAGGGGAGTCTTGGAGGATTTCACCCGGTCTCAGTTCTCAGGTGTGAGGTACTGTGCGTTAAGTCCTGGGGGCAACCGTGTAGTTGGGTAGTCCAAAAAAAAAATAAAGTTTTTCATACGACCAAATTATTAAACCGATCGCTTTTGGTCTGATCACTAGGAAGCATATCGCCCTCTCATCTGGGGTGTTGCCAAATGGCCAACACACTCATTGAGGTGATCGCTTCATTGTGATACGCAAGCCCCTTCACCACGACAAGGGTAGCGATCACGAAGGGGGAGTGGCACATGTATGTGCCTTTTTTAATGCAGCCACAGCCAGAGGCAGAAAAATAGGCAAGTACAAATTGCCATTAAAAATTTGTCATCTACATTTGACATAAAATATAGTATGGTAGCAGCCACTGTGTAGCAGCGGCCAGAAAAATTGATGTGTTCCAGGGCAGAATGGAAAAAGAAAACATTGCGGCTTGAACCCTAGTTGGTGGCGGAGGATTCATGAAAGTCATCCAGTATGCAGCGTGGGGACCATTTTTAGGCCAAGGCATGTTAATCAGGCCTTTTGCTAGGCAAACGTATCCCCCACTGTCAGCTCCCTTCGGAATCCAATGCCTCGTTCATCTTCAGGAAGGTGAGGTGGATCCACACCTTTTGACCGAGGCGACTTCGCTTCTCGGTCACTATGCCGCCTGCAGCACTGAAGGTCCTTTTTGACAGGGACACTAGAAGCAGGACAGGCTAGAAGTTCAAGAGCAAACTGGGGAGCTCTGGCCAAGGTGTAAGTCTGCACACCAGTAGTTCAAGGGGTTCATCGTTTTCTCGAGGTGTCAATATTCTGAGTTAATGGCCAGGTTAGCTGCGATCTGTCGGTCCAGTCGTTTTCAGGTGGATACCGAAGGGCTGTGGGCGATGCGTAGGACTTAAAAAGTTCTGCATGTCTCTCCATCAACAGACGTCTGTTGAAGCGCCCGTCCTGCCGGCGGGTCGTGGGTTAGCAGGAGGATTAGTGTCACCTCTTCCCCTAGTAGAGTCACGTTGTGCTGTGACATACCCTTAAAAGCGGTTAGTAGAGCAGATGTTGTAGCTAGCTCTCAACTGCTGCATCCTCTCAGACCTGGGGGAAGCCAACGGGTAAGGTGGTAAACATTTCCACTACTTCTTGCTTGTAGCGGGAGGGGGTTAGTAGTGGCCACCCACGTACAGATTGTTCTCCTTCTCCTTTTGATACGAGGGTCCCTCAACAGGCACGACCCCATGAAAGACCCCATTCGCACAAGGATGGATGCCGATCTACTAGCAAATCAAGTTCCTCTCTCTCACTGATTCATTGAGGGATGTCTCCCCCCCAGCCACGTACAACACCACGGGTCCCAGATAGGTGACCACAAGGAGCACCGGGGATGCCTGCTGAGGTTGGTCTTCTCTTCCTGAAAGCCAACTTCTCCTCTGATACCTCAGAGCTCCTCTTCCAAGGTTGTGCCGAAGGTTCCGGGCAAGCGAGGCGCGGTGCTAAGGCTGGTTTTGGTGCTGATGGGGATCCATAACTCTTCTCTTTCACGTCACCATCAACAAGACCCTGATCCAGCACTCTTCGCAGGGCACGCTTCAGGAAGAAGGCAAATGGATGAGGTCACGATTGTGCCTTCGCTGCGTGGACAAGGTTTGTCACCTCTTAAAAGGACGCAAGAGCCTACAGGCATTGCGCATGAGCGTCCAGTATAGATTGGCAACAAATCCCCAGCCTCCGCAGAGGCTTTGGTCCTAGCACCCCGTGTGATACAGATACTACACTATGACAGCTTTCGTTCTTGTTTGGAGCATTGGGGCGGTCAAACATGTGGATGTGTTGAATTTCCCGGAATTCCCCCGCTTCGGACTGTCGCAAATCACGCGCCTCCCTTCATTTCTTTTCGCCGCTGATTCTGAAAACTTTCGCCATAGCCTGTGTAGGAACGTTTTGCTGATTATATGTTGCACACACCTTCCTTAGCTCCCTTGCTTTAGGACGTCTGTAAGCCTGTATGTGCCACAAAGCGTTGCACACAATCAGATTTAAGACATTGTGCCATGCACCGCCACATTTGTGACAGACTAATGCCCAGTAAATTCAATGCCAGCCCAACCAAAAATTTGCTTCCAGTTAATGTGAATCAACAACAAACACCCCTAAATTGCACACAAATCTCAAAACAGTTGGTGCTTGGGTCAGCCACTGATCCCACCTGCGCATTTTAAGGGCGAAGACCAAATATAGATACTGGTTCACGGTTGTGGGCTCTCTCTTTATTTCAGGCAATTCGCCACCACAACAAAAAGCGTGACAAAAAAACTGTCTGTATCCGGGATGTGAATATATAGACCCCTGGTTAGCTGCAGGGATGGCAGATGATATGTGGAGCCAGACGCATCAAGAGAAGAGGACTCATCGAGGAGGATGGAGTAGGAGAGTAGAAGATTGGTGGCAGCAGCCTGGCCTGCAATTCTTTGCGGTTGTCAACCCACTCGTCTGGCAGAGCCACGCATTCCATGCTGGGGCACTGTCACAGGTTACCACTATACCCAATGCTCAGTGTACGTTGATGACCAATGACCTGACCAGAGTGCTAATATGACCGACAAACCAAGTTAATCAGTTGGATCAGATGTTTGACCCAAAAAATTGCCAAACCAACAACTGTGTGCACCAGACAGAAATAGCATATTACTTCTTATTAAATTCAACAACAGGGAATAAATCCATTAATGGGGATATCCTGCCGTTTTTGAAATTTTTTCGGCCGGGTAAACCTTCCACTGCGTTCGCCAATAGCCCACATTTTTTGAAGTCCTCAGACTCCACCAAGCTGGTATGGTAAATCTGAGTTTTACTAACGGAGCTCCGTCAAAAGCCAGCAATGTCAAACCGAGCCGGGCAGGGTGTTGAGGACTACAATGTGACATTTTTATTTTTAATTATTTCCCAGCTCAAAACAATAGTCCTAAAATACACATGACACACAAAAAAAACTGATCGTGGCCAGATAGCTGGGACTGCTGCAAAGCGAGAGGCGTAAGTGGCTGTGGTTGAGCCGGGGGCGACGGAGGAACAGCAGTGGTTGCAGTGGCTGCATGATGCTGGGACGGAGGTAGCAATGGCAAATGGCATCGCTTGCTACAGCGCAGACACCACAAAAAAATTGCCCCCCTGCCGGACTTTTCACTTGACTTGCATCTGGTTGGTGGTGCAACAGCATACGTGGTGTTGGCGTGCTTTCCTGGCTGACCCCAAGGTGTCCGTACATGCTCGCCCTGACTGTTCCACTAGCTCCTTGTTAATGACCTTCCCTCTGCTTACAACTCTTCTCACCCTCCTCCTCTCTTCTCTCCATCTGATCTTTCCCCTTTTCTTCTCTTCTGGTTGTGGTGGCACCCACGTGACAGTCCACGACCCAAAAATCGTCATAGCATCACAACCTATCAATTCACTTATATAAATCGACACCCTCCGCAAAGGAAGCAGCAGCAGGTACAGGACGATCACATACGTCATCCACAACCACGCACTCCATGTGTGTAATGCTACCATATCAATACAGGCCTGTCCCAAATAGTTCACCGTACATGCTCTGCCATAATGTATTGCGCAATACACTCATCTGCCTTCTCAAAAGGATGTGAGAAACAACTCCTCTGATGTGTTCAAATGTTATGCTGTTTCTGTGGTGGCTAGTATTGTGGGGCTATGAGTGCAGGTAGAGTGGCAACTTGAAGGTGTCACACCCGCATGCGGAGTGATGGTGTGTCCAGGGTCAAGTGGTGTGAGTGTGGAAGATTGTGTGGTTGTCCTCCTTGTAAACCAGGAAGTCAACTAGTCCCCAGCATTTCTGTGACGGTGATTTTGACGGTTTAATGTGGCCGCTTGAACAACTGGCCATTATTCTAGTACCAAGGAAAATGTCCCAACCACCACGACGACCACCCACGACCCCTGGCGGGATGGTCTGCCTTCTGCTCTGTCCTTTTTATGTTTTTTCGTACAAGGCCTGTGGCAGCAGATAACTCTGGTGGGGCACTGGACAGTTGGCACAAAGGCTGTAATGACAAAGCCCTGCACTTTTTATTAATTACCGCTAATATTTTTTATTTTTTCACCCTAATATGGATATGGGTTTGAAAAAAAATTGTTGGGTATTACCCTTCCACCATATAACTGTGGTCTGGGCAACCACAGTTGGCACAGGCTGTAATTGGACGCCCTGCATATTTATTACATACCCTACAATAGGGTGAAAAAAATCCCCTGGTAACAAAGATGCACCACACCAGATAAAACAAAATATGGGTGGGCACTGGCAGATGTGGGCAGCACACACAGTTGGTACACAATTGTAATTTATAAGGCGGTACAGTGGTGAAAAACCACTGCTAAATAATTCACCTTAAGAATATAGGGTAGAACAACATCCACTAAATAGGGGGTAACACAGTGCCCACATAAAACTTTTGGTGGGCACATAGGGCAGTAAGTGGGCGAACACACCAGAGTTGGCACAAAAGGCTGTTAATATAGGTAAAGACAGGCAAAACTCATGCAATAAAATATCCCCTTAAATAGGGTGAACAAATCCCCTGGGGTTTAACAAGTTCACCAAATATGATCACTGGAGTAGACAAAAACTGTGTTGGGATATGAGGCTTGGCACAATCACTGCCATGCAGCCCACAGCAGGCAACAGGTTTAGCGAACATAGCCCTAAATAAGGCTTTTGGGGTCTTTTCAGGACTCTGTCCTGACAGCAGATTAATAAGCATCTGTAATCAGGATTAGACTGCAGATTCACACTGAACACTGACTACTTATCGTTCCCCCTATACATCAGCACAGCTATTCTCAATTAAACTGTGTCTCCTTTCTGCCCTGAAATTGCGTCTCTCCTGTGCTGTGCGATAAGGGTTGGTGATGGTCCTGTGTATTGGTGGTTGGTGCTGATGGGCTGTAGTGTGCCTGCTGACTGCTCCAGGGTCAAAGTTTGTTCAATTAAAAAAAAATATGGGGCGGGTCGAACTCTCCGCCATGTTTTCGCAACCACGTGGCGTACGCGAACGAGGCGATTTTCGCCCTGAGAACAGTTCGGTCCATTCACTACTATGGAGTACCAAACACCATCTCCTTATACTCATCTGAGGAGCTCACTAAAAAAGTTATGTTCACCCCTGACTATATACATATTTTAGACATTTCAATCAGAGGAGGTTGTATTGCTCATCCCTTTACAACAGAGACTAGATGCTATCAATGAGGCAGATGGAAGTTTAATATGTGAAATTACTGGGTATATAAACCTGATACACAATTTTTTCGTCTTCCCTTTCATTACAAGTATTAGATATGGATTCCGATAGGGATCTGTGGATCAATAACTTTTCCTGGGTTGTCCCTTCTTTTCCCCACGTTTTCCTGGTGTTTGGAACTTACCCGCTGCTGCAGCTATGATTTGTACACCTGTGAATTACATGAACATTGTGTGGGGGATCAGCTTCAAACGGTGCTCCAAAAACATCAATTCACACCATTGTTTTCCTTTTTAGGGCTACTGCCTGTATCTATTGTCCAAACCAAAACTCACCCTCGCAGGGGTTAATAGACATCCAAAAAACTCGAAAAAAAACCTTAAAAATTCCAATCCTCCTGGCTTACGTCCAACATAATCATTTGTCCTCAGTTGAGCTTCCCAGCAGCAACAGGCCTTGGCCTCACACTCTTTGTAAACCCCCTGTATCAACTGCCCTAGTAGCCACAGGCCTGGGCCCCACACTCCCTGTGTGCCCCCTACTTGGTATGAAGCCGTGTCTCCAACTTCTATCAGAAACCTTGACACACTGGTCTCTGCTCCTTTTGTGGAGACACATTTGGCTCCACTCACCTGTAAACAGGTGTTAACACTTTAGTGGACCCTGGGGGAATAGGAAGGCCCTTCCTTTCTATCCCAGAGTCCGGGAGCCCTTTAAAAAACGAAAACAAAACCTAGTGTTGCTGTGCAAATAATAATCCCCGGACTCCTTTAGGACACAACCTATTTACACAGTGACAGACGACCAGTCAATTGGTTTGAACATTGACACTACTTACCTTTAATAGGTGAGTGGATCTGGCAATGCACCCATCTTGGTTATGTTGTCAAGAGGGTTGTATTTTATTATGATGACTTTTGACTGTTGTCCATCCCTCTATATTCTATGTAGAGACTTCATCCTGCACGATTAGCCCTTGAAGAAGCTGTGACGCAAAACGTGTCGGGAATGTGAAATGTAACTGTAATACCTCATGTATGGATGTTTATAATTTGCTACTTTTATAACTTGTATGTGGTGTAATACATTTGTCTCTGTAACTTTACAGCTGTACAGCTACAGAGATAACCTTATCCTTACTTAAAAATGGCCCTAAGAATTATATGTGTGGGGGTTCAGCTTCAAAGGGGTGCTCTCAAAACATCATTCCACACGATTGGTATCTTTTTAGGGCCCCTGCCCATATTTATTTGCACCACACTGTCCAAATAGGATTACCCTCATAGGGGTTTATAGCAACAAAACAAAACTCAAAGAAAAACGCCAAGCCTCCTGGATTGCACACATTCAGCAAAGGCTTTCGTGACTTCCAATAGTTACAGGCCTGGGCCACACACTCCTTGTGTGTGCTTGGTATCTGCTGCTACAGCAGCATTGTGTCTCCAACTTCATCAGGGAGCCCTGACTGAGTGGACTCATTTTGTGGAGACACAGCTCCCTTGTTGACTTCCATCAGGTGTAAATTCTGGTGTGTATACCTGGATGGAATGGGAAGGCCCACCCTGTTTCTTCCCTCCCATTCCAAAGTCCAGGACTCAGAAACAAAAACTGCACAACAACCTATTGTTGCTGTCCAACACTTTCCTGGACTCCTTCCAGGATACAGCACCTGATGGTCCATTTACACCAAACCTTCTGCCACACCTGATTCATCAACCTTTCAAATTATAAGTCTGATTTAGGACTTACTGCAAAGGCATGCAGTGTATTCAGAAAACAGAAGCAGGTAAGAATTAGTTATGAGCGGCAAAGGCAATATTAAAATTCAGGATATTTCTACTAATATTCGCTATTCGAATGTATGGCCATAGATTGTGGAAATATATTCACAATTTTTAATCACATCATGATAACCTACAAAATGAATGGTCACATTGCGAAAATATGCTGACATATTACGCAGCGCTTTACAGAGCATATATAGTCATATCATGAAGTGTCTCCCAGAGGATCTCACAATCTAATGTCCCTACCATAGTCATGTATATGTAACTAACACAGTCATAGGTCACATGTAACTAACATAGGAGAATCTTTATTTGGGCAGTCAATAAACTTACTGCATGTCTTTGGAGCATAGAAGGAAACCAGTGCACCAAGAGGAAACCCACACAGACGAGAACATACAAACTCCTTGCAGATAGTGCCCAGGCGTGGATTTGAACCTAGGACTCTAGCGATGCATGGTCAGCACTAACCACCTGAGCCACGTGCTGTGCTCAGATTGCAATGCATGTCCATAAGCTTCCCAATGCATAATATCACGAATATTCGATATTGCGAATATCTGTCACCATATTTGTGAAATTTGTGAATTCTCGAATAGCCGGTACTCATTGAATATATTCACAATTCGAATATTCGATCTCAACACTAGTAAGAATCTGCAATAAATTACCGTAAAATGCTTTAAATGTATTCAACCGAGACTGAAGGCCAATTTGGAACGTGTGAAAAAAAATTTGAATAGAGACTCTGGTCACAGTCATGGCAAAAGTCCCATGATTTATTTTATTTTCTTACTCATGTGTCTTCTATATAACTCTGCTGGTGCCAGCCTGACCTGTACGTTATTTCTTCTTCGCGAGGATTAAACTGCTGAATCTGCATGAATCTAGTCAAAAAGAGCCAAAAGCTTCACCACAAACCCTGACCGAAGCCAGCTCAGCAGTTCCGTGGCCACAGGTACAGGGCGCTTCAGAGTGATGATGACCAACGTAAAGATTATTCCATTCCTGTGTTGTAATAAGCAATGAAAACTTAAAACGTTCAATAAATTCTGCACTTGCACAAGGCAGGACACATAAATTACTTGAGTAGATATACTGTATTCACAATGTAGTAAAAAAAAATGGAAAGTTAAACTTTAAGCGGGCATGGTTTTTAATGCGTGCCCGTTGCCATATGTCGTTAAATGGGATGCCAAGAAAAATTTACCCAACGGAATGATTACAGATACGCAGAGTGCTGCATACGCTGGATCGTTTTAAGGGCAAAAGGACATTTGTTGTTGCAAATAAAGCATGGGTCATGTGACACCAAAGAGATCACATGTAGTGATGAGTATCAATGGTTAATGTAACAAGTATCAATGTAACCCTTATCAGTATCGTCAATGCAGGTCTAAACTTTTCAGCTTGAAGTAAAGCTGGGCACACACGTGTAAATATGGGCCAGATCAATGGCTGCTTTGAGGGCCATGTGGGTTCATGACCATCTATTCATATCATATGCGGCCATCCATGTTTTCGCGGGGGACCAATCAATCCCGCTCGAAAACAGGGATATTGGACACTTGACCGTAAATCACAGCCAATATCCCTTGCTTTGCATGGGGACTGTGGGATCACCATGCAAAGCATTGGCTGAGCTGGAGACACAGCAGTACTGTGTCTCAGGCTCCTCCGATATCTGACAGCAGCATGATGATGACATCATGCTGCAGGGAACCTCAAACCGCTCCAATATCGAGCTGTGTGTTCCCTGCTTAAGGCTGTTGTATATTGGGGTTTTTTCAAAGGACAACCGTGATTTCCACGTATTGGGAGTATCGATGAATGGTATAGCGAGCTACATGAATCAATTCTTCCATGACTGCGATTTTATCAACCTGCAACAACCAGTCTTTTAAGGTAGCAATAACCGGGTCGATTTTTCACTAGTTTTAAAAAAAAAAAAAAATATTATTTATTTATTTATTTTCCACTAGTTTTTTGATCGATCGATCACTGCGTGCGTTCACGAGATCGAACAGCCATAAATCGAGCTCTGCCTACCCTGAACGATCGACCAAACAAATTCGTAATTGACAAAAAATCGGAGTGGACATTGAACGGACATGTTGGTTTTTTTGGTTGGTTCATACGTATTGGGAGTATCGATGAATGGTATAGTGAGCTACATGAATCAATTCTTCCATGACTGCGATTTTGTCAATTTGCAACAACCAGTCTTTTAGAGAGGGACAGCCTGGGATCCATCTCTATTCTTAAAGCGGTTTTAAACTCAAAATTTAAAAACACACATACATTAAATAGACACAATACTCGCCTGTCAGCAGTTCAGATGCTGGAAAACTGCTACACAACCCCCCCCCCCAACATACTTACCTTCTTCACCTTCAGTCCTGATGGCACTATCTTAGATCCTGGGGAAGTGAAGCTGCCCCCCTCCAATCCACCTTCCCCTCCTCTTCTACAGAGACTAGGCGGTCTCCTCTCTGTCAGAGCTGGAGAGCCCCGTGGGGGGAAAGGGGTGAATCAGCTGCTTGACGAAAGGTAGAGACACTCTCATGGCTGATAACAGATCAAGTCTTGCGAGACATGAGACCGGGCAGACGAGTTCCTGCATGGGACAGATGCCCCTAACCCCATTGCAGCTGCCGTAAGGCAGTGGGAGGGGCACCCTCAGAACAAGTGCCCCTCCTGGTGTCAGAAAAATATATATATTTTTTTTAAATTGGGGCTAAGCTGCAGCCAATACTGCTGAGTGACCTACCAGGTGGTAGGTCCTCTTTAAGGTGGCCCAGAATTTTGACAAATGTTTCAATGAAAAGAAAATACCTGGAAAAATCTTTACAAACTGGTAAATATATCGACAAAATACGGGATCCAAGATTATTTTTACTTCTGTTGGAATATGTTGAAAGTAAGTAGGAAGATTGGCCAGAGACGGCCTGTCAAGATCAATATTCCCAAAGAAAAAAAACGGTATACTATCAGATCTGAGGTCTTATAGATAGGCCCCATAGTTGCTGTTATGGAACACATTACAGTATTAGAGAGGCATGGATCCTTATTGAGTCACCAGGGAACGCTTGGATAATATCCGCTGATTCAACTCTTCTAGCACATCTGTTTACCAGTAACTACTGTGCAGCAGAATGGAAAGAAAATAAAAGGACTTTATTATAAGTTTTCAGTGAAGAAGTAAAGCCGCTCTAAACTATATAATGTGTAATATCTAACTAAAATTATTACAAATTCGTTAGAATTTACCCCAAGAAGTGGGGTAACAATAGTCATAGTCATAGTGTACTGTCTGCAGTAGTACGTCAAACCAAGTGGTACTCTGGTCATCAAAAGGGGGCAAAACCTAGCTCTGTGTACCTGCAGTATTGTTACACACCTCATCTGCGTACTTACAACTTGGAGGCGCTCCGTGTCTGGGCGGCCGCAGCTAAATGTTACATGTTTACAGTTTATGTCACTTGGATAACTGCAGGGAAACATGAATAACTATGAAAGTACACAGACATACAAAGTCCTCACATCCTGGTCGTCATCTGTGCGGGGGGCACCTAATTCCAGAAGGAATAGGACCACCAGGGGGTTAATGTTACATTATTCATTAAAAAAAGCAATACAGCCACTCCTTTGGCAGTTCCATGGAGTTCCTTAGTACAACACCTTGTGTATCAGCTAACCAATCACAAAAGTAAATGCACGAGCTTCTACCAGGATTCAGGTATAGGTAAAATGTTTGTGGGAAGAGTTTAGGCACCAAAGAGAGGACTGGGGGTGGAGAATAATGTGAGAAAAGGATGATCTTACAAAATATGGTCAATTTCATATACATATAATGGCCATGTTAATTTTCATGAATGCGTACTGGTTAAGCCAACACAGCTGGGAGATCACATTATAATGCAATATGTTAATATATATATATAGCTCATTGTAAACCAAAGTTTTAGAGTTTAAGAAAAGTGTCTTGCCAAGTGATTTGGGGGCTTTTGCCCAACAGTCTTGTCATGGGGGTGTTATCTAGATGCCCCTGAGTGCCTGTACAAGTGCTCACAGCCAGGAACTCCAGTTCACTTTCGCTGCCAACTGGCAAAGCACCCGTGTAAATGGAACCTTATTGACTTCAGTCTGTCCACACAAGTTTAACGGCCCCCATAGACATTTTAATTTCCCTACGATCTAATGGTAGCCATACACATGCCGATAAGCGGCCGATTTCTAATCTGACCGACGGGCGTGCGCGCTCACGCCGTCGGTCAGGTTAAAAATCGGCCGCTAATCGGCATGTGCCCACATGGGGCGACAGATCCCTGTCACCCCACTGCTCGGCCGGCCAGAGAACGGACATGTCCGATCTTCTCTGGCCGATGCAAGCCGATGCCATAAGCTGCAATGAAGACGGCGTCTCCATCGCAGCTTATGGCCGGCACACAAAGGGTGCCCGGCCGATTGAAGGGGCCCCACAATGCAATGGGATGCTAACGTGATGACGTCATCACGTTAGCATCCCGGAAAGATATCGGGACTAGTCTGCCCAACACATCGGCGTGTGTGTGGCAGGCTTAAGTCAGATTCGATCATATTTTATGATCGAATAATGGACAATTGATCGAACTGCAATTGAAATGTCCGCGACATGGAGAAACCGATATTTGATCGATGTTGGTTTGATCGATTGAAAGCATCATACTAAAATGTCTGCCACCGGATGTATAAGTATGCAAATTATTTAACAAACCAAAATCAGTTGGGAACAGCAAAAAAAATTTGAAATACATTCAATAAGCTGAAAAAATCACTACCCCTCTCCTCCCGTCTCCATCAATGAGAGACAGACTGCAGACACGCTGAAACACAGTCTGTCTACACGTGCCAACTGAGAGGGCTTCTGATCATTTTTCATTGACAGGCATCGATTTCCAGTCCATAAACGTAAAAAACAATTGGTTTAAGGTGATTGAACAGAAAATTTAAACGTGTATGGGGCCTTTAGAGTCCCAAAATTGGTGCACAAAAGTGTATATCTGTATATCCCACCATTGGTGTCTTTTGTACATTTAATTGGTAAATAGTAGAGCTGACTGTGAGCTGATTGCAAAGCCCTGCACATGGCATCATCACCAAAATTGCTGGAGACGTAGAGAAGGGTTGTGGTAATGTGCTCTAGCACATGTAGTTTTTGCATAAATTAAGTTCAAAGTTGAAATTTCGACTTGACTTTAAACTTCATTTATGCAAAATCTGTTTGTGTCATACTTCTTTTTTGTAGTATATCCTCAACCCTTCTCTACATCTCCAGCAAGTTTGGTGATAATACCATGTTCAGAGGCTTTGGTTGCAATTAACTTGAAATCATCACAATGCTTGAATTTTTGAAAAAAAAATCCGGCCATCTCTAGTAAATAGTAGTACTGCTGCTTTATAGTGATGAGCGACTAGGCAATATTCGAATTCGCGTAATTTCGCGAATATCCG
>CM070033.1:10764780-10795316 GCA_036250615.1 Ptychadena robeensis | reverse complement strand
ACGCTGTGAAGAGTCTGCTAAATGTCGGCCATAGATTGGGACGTCTATGGCCGGCTTTAAAGTCTCTATGTCTTGCATGCACACGTTTATGGGTCTGGAGTGGTGTTAGCTGAAGAACTGGCCAGTGACCAACAGCAAACAAACAAAGGTAATTTCCACAAGAATCATAGATGGATCGCTTAAAACTATCGCATGAGACAACTAACAGCACTCGATTCATGTGCTTTTTATTAAAATTATCCATCAGAACGGATCCGTGCACGATCGTTTTTCTGTCCGATTTTTGACAAAATTGATTGCTCGATCGCTTTTGGCAATGCTTCGATTTTTATTCAATCCGATCGCGCGATTGATTTTGATAAACGATCGCACTAAAATTTAACTAAAAATCGCGACATATATGCCCAGCTCTAGACCTTGAGTTTCCTATCTGCTGAAATACATTTTGTAAGGTTCTTCCTCGGGTACCTATGTACCTTTCTAGATGATGTAACACTGTACCACTTGGTCAGTGGTAGGGTCCTCTCAGGCATTAGGAGACTACAGCCGAGTGATGATGTTACAAAAAGAAATGGTAATAGCTAGTGATGAGCAGTACAGGCAACATTGCTATTCACAAATAGTGATGGCCGAACATCGGCCTGGACTGTCCGCGAACGGGCGGGTCGGACTTTTAAAGAAAAGTCCGCCTGTTCGCGGACACATTCAAATTCCCCGCCTCTAGGCGGGGAATTTGAATCGGAAAAACCAGATGTGACGTCAGTGACGTCACATCCGGTCCCTGGAACGCATCCTAGAACGCATAGTTCCTGGTTACGTGAGCCAGATGTGACGTCACTGACGTCACTTCCTGCTCCGAGACAGTTTTTTCACTAGAAGACCCGCTTCATACCCGGTCTTCTAGTGAAAAGATTCTTCCTCCGGCACGATCTCGCAGGTTCTGATCCTGCCGGAGGAAGAATATAGATCTTCCTCTCCCCGGCAAACGCGGCGGGTCGAACACCCATACTGCTCACCGGCGAGAAGGAGGGCGAACATCTATGTTCGCCGCCGAACTGTCCGCCTTGCGGGCAGTTCGGCCATCACTGTTCACAAAATATTACATATTTTTTGCCTTATATTCACAATAAATTCATAAAGTCAAGAATTTGTGATTCATTCATTCATTATCATTCATTCACTCATCCATTCATTATTAACATCACTGTGCAAATCTACACTTGTACATTGCGAATGCAATGCAAAATAGTTCCGGACACTGATATTTGCAATTACAAAGGTATAGCACTATATTCCAGATCCTTTCGAATTCCCAAAGTGCCGATATTCACAATAAAAATATGTGATTAGAATATTCACAATCAATATTATGTAAGGGGGGATACCCACGTAAAAAAAAAGCTTAGGTCAAGGCACCCTTTTTCAACTTAGTATTTCAACTTTAATCCAATTTCAAGATAAAATGAGTAAAGTCAACTCTATTATGTAAAGATCCATTTTGTGACTTCAAGTGACTTCAGGATAAACAATAGGTCACACAAATGAACGTCTTGGATGGTGGAAAATCCAGCTTGACTAGTGTCTTTTTGCACGCCACAGTCAATAGTAGTAATAGCTAGAGATGGTTGAATCTTCACCATTTCCATCATAAAATTTTTTGGAGATGTAAAGAAGGGTTGTGGCAACTGTACAAAAATGTATTGTTGTTTTTGCATCAATTAAGGTCTAAGTTAAGTTAAAGTCAAAATTTCGACTTGGAAAACTTCAACTTGAACTTAATTCATTCAACAAATACATATGCTAGAGCAATACTTGTGACTAATCTTCCCACAACCCTTCTCTACATCTCCACAAAGTCAGCTAGTTGAAAAATAAAGAAAAAAATTATGACCATTTCTAATAATAGGACCCATTGATGGTGGGTTAGGTCTCCTGCTTACATTCCTCACTTCTGGAGACTGTTGAGAGTATAGACGTAGACATGCTGATTCCCGGCCATAGTTGCTAACGATCAACTGGCGTGCGTGTAATTTATAATGGTCGGTCGCCTGCAACTACAGGGGTGTCCTTGAGGTTTCGACCCAAAGAGCCGGCAGGTCGGATCGCAAGGCGATGTGTCCTGCTGGTTCTTTTTGTGGCCAAACCTGTTGTAAGCAGTTAACTTGGAGGGGGGTCTCCTCCCCCTCCAAGTTAATTGGCTACAATCTGATGGGGATCCCCTGTGTTTGTGGAGCCCTGTCAGTTCTGTAGCCAACTTCTCACAGCATGGTGATGTAATAAGTCTGCTACTAGCCGGCCATAGATCGAGATGTCTATGGCCGGCTAAAGATGGCAAATTTAGATTGGTCAATAAAACACAATGGGTTTTGAGGGTGTTTTTGTTAACAAAGCATTTGAATGGGAAAAGTTACATTTAACATGACCTCCAGGGGAAGATAATTGAAACTATGATTTCCAACTATAACCACTTAGCATGATGACCCGAATTGCAAACATTTACATATTTGACTCTGAGTATATTTTTCTTTTTATTTTGCATTGTTCTGTGTCAACCTGAAAGAACACATATGTGTTCTGGAGAATACCATCGAAATGCATAAATTACTCCAGCAATCGGTGTAGCAGTTAGAAAGAGCCTAACACTGCGTGTAACACGGCCAAGACATGAGTTACTGACTCAGCAGATTACATCCATGGGTTACAGAGGGTTTAAAGATTATTTCAAAGATCATGCTCAGCTTTGGCCATAAAGATATTCTAAATCTTAAAGATATCTTGTGATTGTGGTATGAGATCACTCAGAATTAAAGGGTTTGTCAAAAAGTCTTGGGTCGCTCATAATATTAAGTCACAGCGCCCAATAAATAGAAATACACTTTTTAGGTCTAATGAACAAGAGGAAGAGTTAACTCTGTGATCATATGTGTGATTAGTGTCATGGGCATACAATATCTGTGAAGGAGCAGCATTGCCACCCAAGGACAGGAGAGATTTTGGAACTATACCTATAAAAGGGGTAAAATAGGAATACCTTCCCTTGACAAAACATAACAGTACTGTTTAGGTTGACAACATTATTAAATATTACAGTATTAAAGGACACTGAATGTAAAGAAGAAATGATAGATAAATATCATGAAACCTCAGCTCTTGGTATCTATTTATTCTTTTATTGCTAACACACAATGTAACATACAATATATTATGAACTTAAGTAATTCACAAGGGTGGGTTGCGATTTAAAGCAGACCTACCACCAGAAATTGATCATTTCATAAATGGTACTTAAAATGCCTATAATAGGGAGGAGTGCATCAAAAACATACCTGTAATTTAAGAAGATTCCCCGTAGCCCCTCCTCTCTGCTTGTCTTGTGCCATGGTGTAGATCGCCTGTTTTCAAGGTGATCTAAAGCCCGGAGCCCCGCAGCGCTCACTTACTGTCTTGTGTGGCGGCGGCTCCGAGGCTTCTTCATGCAATACCAGCTCATCTTGAAACTTCCCGCCGCCGCCCCGGCGGGATGTGACGTCATCACGTCACGCCGCCGGGGGGGCAGAGGGAGTCAGGGAGGGAGCCGCGGGGCTCCGATCAGTGTTGGACAAGTCCAGCTCGTCCAGTGCACTTTCAGCATGTCAGCACTGGACGAGCTGGACTCGTCACAACCGCTAGGGAGGTTAAACAATAAGATCTTTATTGAATATTGGATCTTCATTACAGTGAATGGAACTTATTTTCCCATAGAAAACCATTATAAATGCCCCCAGTGGCCACTCGTGATATTGCACCCTGAGTTAACCCCTGGAAGTCTGGTAAATAAATATGAAATATCTCTTATACAATTCCAGGTGACAGCAGGTAAGTATTTTTTGGGGATTGTGGAGTGCTACGCCACCATCATACCAGCTCAGAAGTAAGTCAAACTTTAATTTTACATACATAAATTTTTAGATATACATTAGCTTTAAGTTGGTTGTAAGTCCAGTATATTTTATATATCACTGCTATATAGTGCCGGGTCCTTCCTGATAGATTACATAGTGATTGGAAAGTTTAGAAAGCTCCTCAAATTGTATGGTAACATTGTAAGATGTATGGTGGGCTTACACCCAGTCTCAAGTGTCTTTAAACAGGCTGTCTGATTCAATTCTCCATGGATGAATACCCTTTGGTAAAGCTATTGAGCAGTTCTAATCTATAGCAGTAGATGAGAGCATTCATCACAGTGGAACGAATCATCGAATGGGCTATTTTAAGACGATTCAAGCTGTGTGTCTGGTGGAAACAACATACCCCCCATACAAGACCTAACATCATAGAGTAAACCTATCTACCACAATGAGGTCATGCTCAGGGGCTTTGCAATTAACTCCCCAATAGGCTAGTTGAAATAATGACATTCCGTAACAAAAGTACATTTGCTGTGTGTGTCTGTGCCTTAGCTGCTGCATTTCCCACCCTAGGCTTATACTCCAGTCATTCATTTTATCCAGATTTTTTTAGGGAAAATAGCTACTAGTGTTGAGTTTGAATATTCAAATGGCGAATTTTTTTTGTGAATATTGACAATTCAAAAACTTGTAAATATATTAAATATAGGCAGGTACCCATTCATTTTGATTATAATCGCAATGCATGGCCATACACAGGAATTTCATATTTCCGGATAGAAGTAGAATTATTCACAAAATACTGTAAATTTGAATATAACAACTTTATTGAAAAAATTCTGGGACAGTAACAACTTTACTATTATCTACCTTAGCTGTTACTCAGGTGCTATTTCATTAGCATGGTTGGAGCTGTGAGGTGTAATTAACCGTCCCAGAGAGAGGGGTTAAAATGGCATAGTATGTGGCAGACAATAGATATTGCACCCCCCCCACCCCTGTTCAAGATTGGCTTCTCCATTTTCTATTTTCATTTTCCACATATATGGCCTCCTTCCTGCCTCTCTGAAACCAGTCCTCCTCCCTATCCAGAATGTGAACTTGAGAATCCTCAAACATGTGTCCTTTTTCTTTTAGATGAAGATACACTGCTGAGTCCTGACCAGAGGAGTTGGCCATTCTATGTTGGGCCATGTACTGTTTTGTTTCTCCCACATATGAGTCAGAGCACTCTTCGCTGCACTGCACTGCATATACAATGTTGTTCTTCTTGTGTTTTAGTTGTTGGGTCTTTAGGGTGGACCAGCCTTAAGCTGGGCATACACATACCAATTATCCAGCGATTGTTTTTTTAATCCGATCACCAATCCGATTCCGGAATCGATTTTAATTTGTGAAAACGATCGCAAACTGCAACATACCATGCATTCAATTCCTGGACGATTGTATCCTGAAAGTCCCAAACGCACACATTTATGGGTTTGGAGTGGTGTTAGCTGAAGAACTGGCCAGTGACCAACAGCACACAAACAAAAGGTCATTTCCAGAAGAATCATAGATGGATCACTTAAAACAATCGCATGAGACAACTAACAGCACTCGATTCATGTGCTTTCTATTAAAAATATCCATCAGAACGGATCCGTGAACAATCGTTTTTCTGTCGATCGCTTTTGGCATGCTTCAATTTTTATTCAATCTGATCGCGCGATCGCACTAAAATTTTACTAAAAATCGTGTATGCCCAGCTTTAGTGTTTTGACAGGTTTGAAGCAGACAGAGATGTGGTGTTTATGGTGATGTACCGGCCACATATGGGAGGACCATGTTCCTTCTCCTATGATGCCTTTCACCTTTTCCTGAAGTCTTGATGTTATTCCTTTTCCTACTCCTGTTTTTAACAAAGGCCCAGTTTGGATAACCGCAAGTTTTAAGGGCTCCTTGATGTTTGAGCTAATTTGCCTCTATGCTGGTGGGGATCTTCTCTGCTCTGTGGTGGAGGGTTTGATGACTCCTAGCTTGTGATCGAAAGGATGGTGGGAGGCAAATGGTCCGTGTGGGTTGTACCTGTATACATCTATTGTCTGCCACATACAATGCCATTTTAACACCTTTCTCTGTCTGAGTTAATAACACCTCACAGCTCCGATCATGCTAATGTAACACCTACCTCCATGAGGCTCAGACCCCATGCTGGTTAACAGATTGTAATGGAGCTATATTATGTGGAATGGAGCTATACCCCAGAGTATATATTTCCAGTAAGATCGTGTATACAGTCACGCTATATAGTGTTGAGCTCAAATATTCGAATTGCGAATATATTCAGCAAATATTGGCTATTCGAGAATTCACAAATTTCATGAATATGGCGGTGGATATTCGCAATTTTAAATATTCAGGATATTCACCATTGGTATGCTTATGGGCATGGATTGTTGCGAAAATAATAATAAATGTGACCATTAATTTTGAAGGTAATTGCGAGGGGATTATATATTGCTTATCGGAACGATTATTAGTAATTATTCACCAAATATCGCAAATTCGAATATTGCTTATGCTGCTCATCATTAATAGTGATGAGCCACAAGGCAATATTCGAATTTCCCGAATATCCGCCATAATATTCAATTCCATATTCGTAATCTCGAATATTCGCACTTACGACATGAATTGCGATCTAACAATCGCACTTGCGACCCAATATGCGCAATGCATGCAAGTCAATGGAGAATGGCGGAATCCGAAATTGCGATTATCCGAGAAAGCGCAATGTGACCACATATGCGCAATAAATTGAAGTCAATGGAGAATGGCGAAATCCGAAATTGCGATTATCCGAGAAAGCGCAATGCGACCAAATATGCGCAATGCATGCAAGTCAATGGAGCTCGGATATTCGACTGGGAGAATATCCGTCATTTCCGTTTTTAAAAATCGCATTGCGATTATATAATCGCGATCCCATTCATTGCAATGGATCGCGATTATAAAAGCGCAATAAATCGCGATCGCGGCGGATATCCGATGATTTATTCGCGAATATTCGCGAAATAGCGATATTCGAGCAAAATATTCAAAAATCGAATATTCGAGCTCAACACTAATCATTAACGCTATATTGAGGAAGCGGGTCTTGACTTGTGAAACATCTTCAAGAAATAAACACAGCAAGTCCAGTTGATTTGAATGAAACACTACAGATATACAATGACCTGGATGAAACACAAATACTTCAGTTCCGTCGACAAAAAAATTGCTATGTTTACGTCGATTTGATGAGAATCACTTCCTGGCCACCTGGTACGGTGGACGCAAAGTGATCAAACAGAACATTGATTGAAAAGTAATCAGACGTATCGGTTAATTTCTGTAGATCTTTAATATTAAACTTTTTGCCCTCTTGTGGCTCTTTAACCCCCCTAGCGCACTACTGAGGTCCAGATTTCTGTACCAAAAGCGCACCATAGACTTCAATGGTAAATTTTTATGTTGTAGGCCTGTAACTTCCCAAAATCTGTCCGTACAAGGGTCTAGTAGACATCCTGACTATAATAATGTTCGAAACACACAATTATGTTAAAAAAATTACATAAAAAATATATATAAACAATATTATTTGAATGATGAAATCTCTAAAATACTCATTTGGTATGAAAGATTTCAAAACAGTATTTATTCATATTTATTTTTTGTTTATAATAAAATTATTTTTATAATTGGAAATGTGTTTTGTGTTTTTTTTTTTTACTTTGAATTGTATTGGATACAGTTATTGTAAGTGTAGTGTGTGTCACCACTCACGTGGCCAGGTTAATTAGGGTGGATGTCCTCTTCTCACTGACCAGGTTCCGCTTACAGCCCAATAACTCCAAGGTCCAGCAGGTGGGGGCTATTTACAGTTTTATTTAAGGATATTTACAAGCTTTCACCATCACCCAGAGGCAGGGATGGGGTTCAGGCATGGGGATCTATGTTCCAAAACTGCATTGCTCACGAGCGGCTGGACCAATGGCTGGGTGTTGTGGACCTTCTCCAGGGTGTAACGTTGGAGGCCTGTAGTCATCACAGGAGTCACAGAAAAAAGCTCAGAAGTTTCCAAAGGACTTCTATTCATGTCCTTGGAATGGGGCAGGCATAAGGCCTGTACTGGGCTGGACTATGTTTGTTACATTTTGAAGGGAAGAAATAAAGTACACACCCAGACATGTGTCATGGTACCAGCTTTTTGTAAACAACAGGTGCAACCCTTTTCAGGGAGACACAACAATATACGGCATATATTACATAATGCATATATTACAGTTAAGTGACCGTTTCTCGGGCCACTACATTATCACTGTATCCAATACAATTCCCTTTGTTACTCTCTCTCCTCTCGTGTGATGGACACACCAGGGGAGGGTTAACTGCAAAGGGGCACATCTGCATAGAAAACTTTTGAATCTCCCCCCACCCCCCCCCCCCCCATGGGAAGTCATCACGTCATGGGGGGGGGGCAGTACAGAAGATCGGAGCCACCAGGACAGCACAGTACGGTAAGTATGCACTGCCCGGGCTCTGATCTTCACCGGACTGCACCATCTCGTCCAGAGCAGTACTGACTGGACAGCACTGGATGAAATGGTGCTGTCAAAAGCGATAGGGGGATTAAAAAAAGGAATCGATTGGTTTGATATCGATCACACTCTGTAGTGGTGCAATCGGTCGATGTTCGCCTGACAGTCAATATTTAACTTGCACAAGAAGAATGCGCAACCCGTGCATGGTCGAATACCTGAATATTAGTTGTGTTAAACATCTCTTTTCATTTTAAAGGAACCGACCTAGCGTCCATCTGTGCAAATGAAAATGTATGTAGAACTCTTCCTATGAACGCATACACGCATCTACTAAAAGCACATTGGTCTGGTGCTCAGTCTATTAAAATGACAGAACAAGACTGTCCAGGCGCTATAGGTGAACATTTTAGATGAGTAAAGAGAATGGTTCATTAATCATGTCTTTGGCAGCCGCTGGTGCATCGCTAAGATGTTATTTGACTACTTGTGTGATGACCAAAATAACATTTTAAGCAGCATTAGTCACTAAGAAAAGCTCATCACATTGTTTAGTGAATAATTGCATCAGCGTTGAACAGTCGCCAATTTGTATGGCATTTTGAAAGCCAATGATGTCAATACAAGGCAATGCAGAGAGTTTGCAGTTTAAGTGATACACTTTATTGGCTAAAACAATGATAATGTTATCCCGCTTCATGTAATACATTGCAGTAATATAATTAGTTGCCGAAGCACATTTTGGTTATGTATTCACTATTTATGGGCAGGTTTTGGAGATAAAGAACACATTTTAGTTTATTTTCTTAAATTTAGGTCCTGTAGTGATAAAGAAGTTGGTAAATGGATATACAGGGCATTATGGGAAACCAAACATTGAAAAGTCATGAAAGGATACAATGTACTCTGCTTGAAATTACTACCCTACCCCCACCCCTGTCCACGTTCCTGGAATCATCAATAGAGATGGTCGAATTGTTTTCCAAAAATTCGTCAATACGATTTCGAGTTAATTGCAAAGCCCCTGAACATGGTATCATCACCAAACTTGCTGAAGATGTAGAGAAGGGTTGGGGTACATTTGGAAAAAAGAAGTATGTAGACAAACGTGCCTTCATTAACATGGAGGTCTATGACAGGCCCCCCCTGCCCCTTTGGTATCACCAATGGCGCCGAAACTCCGAAAATGCAGCAGTGATTTAGAGAATCAGATGCCGCCCCATGCCTGGATGCTACTTGGAAGGCCCTCGGGTAGAGTGGGGGGGGGGGGGTGCAGAGAACTTTGTCATGACACTTGGAGGAGATGAGTGTGGTTTCACATATGGGCAGTATGGGGTACGCCCCCTCATACTTCCCATATGTAAAACCGTCACTGGTCAGTATACAATGAGCCTCATATGTGATGAATTTAGTGTATGTACAACGGGTGAAGCAAATTTTTATTGCGATTAGGGCATCTTCGAGAATTCATGAGGATCTTGAATTTAGTTCTATATCTGCATAATCACAAATTTTTTGAGATTTTTTAAATCAGTACCCGAAACTACCATGCATTGGCGATTTGCGCAATGATAGTAATGATTGTATATTCTCAAATTTACAAATTTATTGTGAACATTAAAGCGGTTTTACACTCAAAATAAAAAAAAAAAAACACATACATTAAACAGACACAATACTCACCTGTTGGCAGTTCAGATGCTGGGAAACTGCTACACAAAAAAACCCCACACTATACTCACTTCACTTGCTTGCAGATGTCATGCTGGCATCTTGGCTCCTGGAGACATGCAGACTTCCGCCCACACTGCCCCCCTTCACTCCACCTCCTCCTCCTGTCTCTTCTCTATCGGAGCTGCAGAGACTCGTAGGGGAGGGGGGGTTTGTGAAGAGGGGGATCAGCTGCTGATGATGATGATGCTGATGCTGCTGATGATGATGATGATGATAGCGGCTGCCTAGGCGAGACGTAATGCAGTGGGAGGGGAGAACTCATAACCAGCTCCCCTCCAGCTGTTAGAAGATTTGTTTTCTACAATCAAGGATGTCAGCAATATTGGCTGAGCTGCAGCTGATAATGCTGAGTGACCCACTAGATGTTAGGTCCGCTTTAAGCGCAAGATTTGCGATCTTCAATAGGGATATTGCCTGTGCTGCTCATCAATATTCCAGATTTCTTCCATTTTACCCAATAAAGAATGCGAGGAAACAGAGGACCACAACATGAATACTTTTCTCTCAAATGGAATACTTTTGATGCGTTGGTGTTCATAGAGAGAGAGAGAGATACAAAAGCTGCGCTCACTAATCTCTGCTCATCCATAGAGAAATCAAAGCGTCAGTCCAGATGGTGAAGACTGTGGAATGAAGCTAATATATTCCTTTCTAGGAATCGTGGACTCCCCATGGTGTTTAGACTATACAGTTCAAAATGTTAGTTTACCGAAGACAACAACTCCGGCCGGCGCTCGCCGCTACGCACATCCATTTTATTGTGGTCTTAAGAAAACACGAAGAAAGAGCCAGCACATACTCCAGCTGTTGTGAATGTGGACATTTGGTAGTCAGATCAAACATGGAAAAGCAAATGTTTTATGGCGACATTAATGTGAATCTTCAGTGGTGACCTCTTTACCAATGACAAACTCTTATCTTTAGTACAAAACTTTTGTTAAATAGTTCTTCGTTATATATAGTGAATTAAAGAGTTAGGTTGGGCATACAGGGGCCGATTCCCATGCAATCGAGGAGCCGCCGAGCACAGCGCAATGATGTCATCGCGCTGTGCTCGAGCTTCCTCGATCTATAGCTGCAGCACTTCTACATCACCGATACAGTCCCATACTTTGGACGAGGACCCTCAAAAATCGATCAGGATTTACCAACATATTGGCTCCCTGTGTGACCGAGCTTTCTTCGAGCAGGACCAATACGGCTTTATTTTTTTTATAGATTTGAGCACAATTGAGCGCCATGAACGTGCACGATGCTCGAGTGTGCTCAAATCTATTAACCTTCCTAGCGCACTGCCCGTAGCACATGTGTACACTGCCTCGATTGCCCGTACACTGCCTGTCATTTCCGGCCTCGCGCCGCTGCTCTTCACACAGCTGGTGTCATTCTTGACGCCAGCTGCGTGAGACGAAAAGCCGGCGCTCCTCCATTAACATGGAGGTCTATGGAGGTCGAAACCCCAGAAATGCTGCAGCGATTAAGACAATTGCTGCAGCTTTCCGGGGAGGCATCGGGTCTTCCCGATGCTGGCTTCCCCTGCGGTTGAGAGGACCCTGTTCGGCGAACGAACAGGGTTCGTCTCAACCGCTAGGGAGGTTAAAATAACGAGCCATGTATGCCTAGCTTATGCACCCTATGAGGTTTCTCATACAGACACCATACAGACTTTTTTTTTTGGCTTACATCTGAGCAGAGGGTTGTTCAAATACGATTTCCTCCACTACTAGGGGACTTTAATCTCAACAACGGCTTGGCGGATTTTCCTGATTGTTAGGGCGCTCTCTATACAAGACTATATTAACAACCAGCAACGATTCGCCGGCACAGGTGCGCGGCATTCACGAGACAGATATCCCTTGGATATATTGAGACACTCATATATTCTACATAGAGTTCCATACAGTCATTCAAAACGTGCATAGCCTGATGAAGCCATTTCTGGCGAAACATGTCGCTCAAGCACTGCACACCGTAACCAACATCGGAGCTCCTTATATATGTAAACTGAATCATGTGTATTAAGTTATTATCCATTGGCTGGATGTGAGAGGACCAATTGGTCGCCAGCAGTGGATCAAAACTTTCTTTTATTTTTAGTTTTGATATATATATATTGTCTTTTTTTCTTTTCTGTATTATTTACAAATAAAATTTGATTTTAAGCAAAAGATTGTCAGTAGATGATATCAAAGCATTCCAATCAAAGTCCCACCAGAGGGGAAATTCCTTTTTTCAAATTTTTCTTGGGATGGGAATGTTTTGATGAAACACAAATACGGGTTCAAACCAGCAATCCTTTATATCATACAGACATCAAAGCACTAATCCACAGTGCTTATGGAGTCCAGTCCAAGGATTTATTGACCACCCTAGCAGTTGCGACGAACCCAGCTCGTTCGCTGTTCGGGTTTGTCGTGACTGCAACACCAGCAGGGATCGGGAAAGCGCGATACACCCCCGGAAAGCTGAGGTGAGACTCTATCGCCACAGAATTCCCGGGTTTCCACCCCCGCCCCGATGGCATCCCAATGGTGCAGAAGGGACTGGAGAGGGGTGTGCCATTGACCTCCATGTAAATGGAGGGGCGTCGGCCTTCCAGCCCATGTGGACAGGGTCGGGGGGAAAGCGTGAATTACAAGCAGAGTACATTGTTTTTAACGGCGCAGTACAGCCAGACCTCTAGGGCTGTAAATTAGTAAATACAATAGAAGCAATCTTCCCCTTTCCTCAGGGTAATAAAAATGTGCCCAAGAATTTTAAATGTTATTTCAAGTACAGATAGTAATACAAAGGTCTAGTGTGACTCCACCACAGGTTTCTTATATGGCATCTGTAGTGACCCGGGAAATGGCCACATAACTGTATTATATGCGCTGTATGATATGCTTGTATATTGCTTATTTGTTGGTGTGTCCTATTAAGGGTAGCACCTGCTGTGTACATGTTACTGGAACCATGAGTCATTGCAGGTTGTTTACCTCTCTACTTTCCCTCCAAAAAGTAGCTAAGTTACTTCTGCCCAGCTACAGGCCTTAAGCCAGCCCCTGTCTAAGGACATAAATAGTCATTTCTTAGAATGTTCTGGGCTCTTCTCTCTTCTGCTTCTCGTCTCATGACTGCAGACAGTCCAACCAACACCCAGCTGACCGGCTCCAGCAACTTGGTAGCAACGACTGTAACGTTTATCCCTACGACTGAACCCCTTCTCTGCCCTCGGGAGTCGGAGCTGCATGTATACATTCCAAATATACTGTAAATAGCCCCCTACCAGCGTGGATTGGGGGATCCGCTTTATTGGGGTGTGAGCTCAGTCTGGAAAATGAACAAGAAGACATCCATCTCTAGAACCTGGTCCTGTGAGTAGCTTTGCATACTACACTCACCCGACACAACACATCTTTGTCTCATTAGGGCAGTGGTTCCCAAGCTTTCCCTGCAGGGACCATCCTTTTCTAGATAAGAACATCCAAACCCCCATCCAAACTACAAAGGCCATTTCACACTAGCCGTGTTTGCTCTGCAGTATAATGTTCAAGTCCTAGTGTGAAATGGTCCTTTGAAACTTTATTTGGAATACAACTCCTACAAGTTTATTTGTTTTTTTTTCACCAATCATACAGAAACATTCATCATTCACACAGAGACACACACATTACACTCATGCTGAGACATGAATCATTCACATAGTGACCAGTGATGAGCAGCATAGGCAAATTTCGCATTCGCAACATTTGTCAAATTATTCTCCATATATACAAAGTAAATTCGCATTTCCTTTCATAATATTTTGGGAGCAACAGCACTTGTAGTATCTAATGGTGGAATGTGAAATTGCAGCTGCCGTGGAATCACTTATGTAAGTAATTCAAGTAATTCTTTGCAAAGATCGGCACTTGAACATGCAAATATTGTGTGCGCAATGCATGGACTCCATTTTCCCCAGGATTGCAAATATTGAAGATTATGAAGATATAGCACCATATTTGACTTTTGTGAATTCACGAAAGTGGCAATTTTTGTAATAAAAATTCATGATTCAAATATTCGCCCTCAACACTAATAGTGGTCAACACACAGCCACACACATTACATGCACTCTACTTACTGTTTAAGGATAGTTACCCCATGGCTGGCTTCCTACTTGTCCCTTCCTCAGCCCCCTAGCTGCGCCCCTCCCCTACCCTGGAATACATCCACGCCCCCCCCTGGAGGTCCCGCCCACCAGTTTGGGAACCATTATTTTATGGAAACTTCTCTTCACTTCCTCTACGATAGACGCAACAGGAAATTTGAGAAGATCTCTGGAAAATAAACTATATATATAATCAACATTTTTAAAGCCAACACTTTTGACCCAAACGTTGATGATTATTTAGTAAGAGGATGTTTGAAGTTGAAGTCTGTGCAGTGTCTGTCATTCTGGGTTTTCCCCTGTTGAGACTTGATTGTTCACCTCGAGTAGTTTTGTGACCATGTATACTGCATTCCTCTTCTGTTTGGTTTGTGGTTGATTCAGAGCTGACAAGCTGCTGATAAAGCAGTTTCATTGTTTTACCAAACTGCTTCTTCTGGTTTACTAGTCTAGTAAATTTCTCTGCAAATGCTGTGAAGGAGTAACCCGCTGACCTCAATGAATATACTGTTCAATCTAACCTGTCATATAGCCGAGGTCTACATTCACTGTACACGTCTCATATGGCTTCCTTAGGAAAAGATTAGCATTCTGCTTTTTTAACCCATGTGCGTACCCTCATCTGCACCAGTACAGACCCGAATGAGATTGAGGATGTACAACTTCATGCAAAATCTCCTCTTAACTGTATAACATATTTTTTGATGTACAGTGGACCCTGGAGTTACAACCGACTTGACTTAAGACCAACTTGAGTTACAATCAAAATTTTAGTTTTAACTTACAACCAGAATTATGGCCGAGGGCAAACATGATTCTGCTTGTGTGTTGGCATTCATGTGTGTCACTTATGTCACTTATAAGTACAGCATGTCAATAGTGACCATCTAACAATGTAAATAAAAGTCTACAAGGCTGGATACCTGATGGTGCCTCATCTTTAACATCCCTAGTGGTTTGTAGGTCCTGGTAAATATTAAGTACCAATATAGATAACCCAGAGCTTGGAAATGAGCTTACTTGCTCTAGCTGTGTGCATGCCATTCTCTAGTGATGGCGTCCTCTGCTCTTTTTCCTGGTTCCACCTTCAGGGGTGATGGAAGGGAGGTGTTGGGATTCCACCATCATATTCCTGTATAATAATACATGCATAGGAAATACTCAGCTCCTTTGCCACTGTGATTGAACAGATGCAACACATCTATCTACTAGATGATACACCCAGTGCCCAATTCTGCCTTCCACATCTGGGTGACACGGTCCCTCTATGTACTTCCCGTATCTCGCAACATTATTACCTCATACCTCACTGCAATATGATTGCAATGTATATCTGGGCTCAGGGGCAAGTTTCTGGACACCTCTGGGCTCCTTGATGCAACCCCCAGGCAATAGCGTTTGTACTGGTTGTACAGAAATCTATGCTTTAAAGCGCCATTAACGCTTTCTACAAACAGGAGGGATTGGAAAGCATAAACAGATTTAGGTTCTAAATCAAAACTTTGGTTTTATGTCGAAATTCCATAACATTTTAATTGCATCTCGAATTGGTTGTATTCCATGATTGCATGTATCTCAAGTGTCATCTCTTCATGGATGGCTGACAGATTCCTTAAACTTAACCTGAGCAAAACAGAACTCATCATCTTTTCCCCATCACCTTCCAAGCCCCTTCCCCCAACATCTTACTTACAGTTAATAACACCATCATCTCCCCCATTCCACAAGCTCGCTGCCTTGATGTCACCTTCGACTCTTCACTCTCCTTTACTCCCCACATACAGAACATCGCTAGATCCTGCCACTTCCAAATTCAAGATTCGCCCCTTCCTATCCCCAGTCCTGGTGCATGTCCCTCATCAACATCATCCTCTCTGGTCTTCCTCTAACTAGACTATCATTCATTTACTCCTCTAACCACTCCTCATCTGCTGCTCCTCTCTGCAAATCTCTTACAATTGTCAAGAGAATAAAATTCAAAGTTCTGTGTCTTGCTTTTAAATCACTCCACACCTACTGCCCCACTTATATCTTAAACCTGGTACACAAATACACCCGAACTGTTTCCTCCAGTGACCTACTCATAACATCATCACATGCACGGCTTCAGGACTTTTCTAAGGCTGCTTCTACTCTCTGGAACTCTCTCCCTCGCCCCATCAAACTTGCTCCTACCTTTGACACTTTTTTTAAAAAAGCTCTAAAAACCCTGCTATTCACTCTTTCCTACCCATAATTTCATTACTAACATCACCACCATGCCAGTCCCAATCCCCTACATATTTTATACTCTATTCCCCAACCTATTAGATTGTAAGCCCGATCGGGCCGAGTCCTCTACTCCTCCTGTGTCATAACCTGTACCTGTGTGTTATATTGTGTTGTTTCTCCACTCCACTAATATATTGTACAGCGCTGTGTAATATGTTGGCGCTATATGATTAAATGATCATTATAATAGCAAGGGTCCACTGTATTGTAATGTTACGTGTCCCCAGAGAGAAAGCAGCATAAGTGCTTACAATGTGATAGTTTTTGTTTATAATCATCTAAATGAATGTAATGTTTAAGTACAATAGTATTTCAGACCTCTGGTTTGCATGAAAGAATTTCTGATGTAAGTGAAATAAGACAACGGTGTTCTCATAGTGTAAATATGAACGTCTACTCTCAGAGTCTGACCATTGATTCACCTGAAAACCAAGGTCTATGTGACATGCGCTAAACAGAAACAATGCATCATTCGAGAATTCCTGGGCGGTATCGTCTGGAAGTTTGAACCAACGTCTAGTGACTCAGCCATTGATACAAGGCAATGTGGTGGAATTTTAGGGTATTTCCAATGTCAGAAGAATCACCTTGTGAGTATAATACATTAAAAAAAACCTTTGTCTTTGGTAAGGAAAAAACATTCTCCGACATATTTAGCATTCACAGCTCTAAGGATGAAAAAATTCTACCAGAAATGTTTAGTCTTCCAGCATTCTTAAATAACAGTGTTATAGTGATATCACTGATATATTTAACGCCCCAGTCCCTCTTCTTCTTGATGTTATTCAGCATATATCTGAACACAAGATAAGGTCAAAATGAAGCAAATTAGATTCTACTTAAATTCCGATTTTCCCGATTGAGTTTTGAGTTGAGATTTGATTCAATAGCAAATGTTTTACTTTTCATGCAAATTTTTAACTGTGATATTTCGAGTTATCATTTTCTAAATTAGGATTGAGTTTTTATGTGCTGAAAAGTTTTGACCGTGAATTATTGTGAATATTGTTGCAAATTATTGTGAATAATGCACTAATATTTGTAAGTAAAAATTTTGATTTAAGTCGAAATTTTCAGTGAACTTAAAATGGCTCCAACGACCCAAATGGAAAAATGCAAGTTTTGACTTAAAATTTTGCATGCAAAATTTTTGGACCATCTCTACTGATAGTGATGGACATGAATGTTCATACTCCTTCTAGTCAGCAAGCAGTATGGGTGTTCGACCCGCCCCTTTCGCTGGCAAGAAGAAGCTTACTATTCTTCCATTGGCAGGATCAGGATATGTAAGATCCCACTGGAGGAAGAATCTTTTTACTAGAGAACCCGGTTTTCTAGTGAAAAATCTGCTCCGAAAACCAGAAGTCAATCGAAACCAGGAACTATGCGGGGAATTTGACAGACATCGCACTTTTTAAAAGTCCGATCTGTGTGTTTGCAAACGGACCTGGCCAAAGTTTGGCCATCACAACTTACTGAACACCTGATATCCCATGGCCATCTATTTACATTCTACTGGACCATTAGTAATGAATCATGTGATATTGAAGTGAGCCGATAACTATGCATACAAAATAACTGGTATTTCACCTTTAAAGTCCGTAGGGATTGGCCAAATATGGGCAGTTTGGGATTTCCCTAAGGTCTTGTATATAGTGCTATATCTTCGTAATCGTGAATATTCAAGATTTTTTGTATCAGTAAAGGCCCCCATACACGCCCCGATTTTCCGTCCGATCGGTCTTCCAAAAATCGGTCAATGCCCACATGGTTCGACTGAGTAACTTCAATGGAACTATTGGGAATAATCGGTCGGACTGTGATCAGACATGTTGGAAAAATTTTCTCGATCGAATCTAAAATTTCTTATGATCCGACCAATTAAGGTCCGATCTAACTAATTATCATACTTTTACTTCCTGTTTCAAACATTGTAGTGTGTGTAGAATCATCTGCCAGGTTGTGCTAGGATGTATGTATGTTTTAACATTCTCCTGTATTTCTCTTTTTTTTTTTATTCATGTGAACTAAACTGAAGTTGAGACCCTGTTTCCCCTATGATTAGCCATCCCCATCAAAGGCACCCCCAGTTGCCGCAATGTTCATGTGGTGGAAAGCCCACAGCAAACACAGCATGTTCTTTTACCTCCTCGCCAGCGAACAGTACAGGGTTCGACCCGCCCCCTTATGTAGGTATGTGGGTATCTGCAAATAGTGTGGAGCCGCGCACAGATCAAAAAAATTATTTTGACAGACGCTGGTGGTGTGGGTATTCTTCTGGAAGAATACCCACACCGCCAGCATCTGTCAACGGTAGACAATGAGGGAGCTCACAGCGAACATGCGGACGTTGGACTTTTACTAAAGTCCGTTTCAAGTGTTCGCAGACGGCCCCTGTTAGGCCATCACTATACAAGATAAACTTTACTCGGAAATAGAAAAAGATGTATAGCTCCCCGTGGATTCCTACCATCTCGTCAACACAAGGACTTTCGTGTGTTTCTCATTGACTTGTCCGTCAGTTACTCATCCACTCCACAGTCTGGCTCTAATTTTCTCCTTTGGATATATAATGTTTAGTTTGAAGCCATAGAGTTACTGAAACCTAACAGCCTTGAAGGCCCCTTTAGACCTTTGCAGATGGTTGGGTTAGGTTACTATGTGAACGCTTACGTTTATTATTGTGCACCTTAACCTGTGTTAAGATTGGCCAACACACAGAAACAGGAGAAAAACTGAAAAGGAGAAAAAAACTTTTTACTTAGTACACAAAACACATCATGTTACCCTGTTTCCCCCGAAAATAAGGCATCATCTGAAAATAAGGCACCCCCAAAGATACGGTACTGTAACTCTGGACAGGGGGATCAGACGGGGCAATCAAAATGACACAGGAGGATCAGGAGGGGTTACTAAAATGGTCATTTCCCCCTCTCTCAGTCTCCTGTGCCATTTTGATCCCCCCTCCCCCTCTGATCCCCCTGTGTCATTTTAAGTGACACCCCCCCCCCCAACCTGATACCCCAGTGCCATATTCATCTTCATGAAAAAATATGGAAAAAAAATATGAAGAAAAAAAATATGAAAAAATAAGACTTGGACATCTTTGGGAGCAAAAATAATATAACAGGGTAGATATGTTTATAGTTTCAATGTTTCGTAGTTGGTAACTGCAATTTACTAATATTTATGGTTCCAGAAGTTGTTATTTTTAACAGGTACACAATGGTGTCTACGTTCTATAGTATAAATATAAAATAAACTATACGATTGGCTTCGCCACTTTTTTCTCTCACCTACTCACGCAGGTCAATCAGAAGTTTAAAGCGTGTATTTACAGGACAAGGGAGTAGCTGGCTTTGGAATTTATGGGATAATGTCTTGCAGCTGGACTTTATTTTATTTATAACTAAGAGCTGTTTTGCCTCACTAAGCAGAAAATATCACCCATTTCTCTCCTTCCCTTTGGTCTAACCCAGGGTTGTCCAACTCCATTCCTGGGGGGCCAGATCCACACTCATTTTAACTATTATTCTGACAGACAGCAGTAAATGAAGTCAGGGTTGGGTTACAGAGTCAGAAAATACATTTCTTTGTACAAAATTATGACCTGTAAGTGACACTCAGTGACAACAGCCTAGGTATTACCTGTGTTCCACCAATTGCAGTGATGGCGAGACGATATAGACAAATTATTGTTCATCCAGGGGGATATTCCGTTTGATACTTTTTAAATAAATGAGGAGCAGTAATGAGTCATAGGCAATATTCAAATTCGCAATATTTCCCAAATAATTCTAATATTTGAATTGATATTCGCAATTTGAGTGCATGGTCATGCATTGCGAAAATATCGCATCGCAATTACCTTCAAAATGAATGGTCACATGTGGTACATGTTTTCACATTGCAAATATAAAATAGCAATACATGTCCATAAGCTTCCCAATGCATAATATTGTGAATATTCGCTGCCATTTTTGCAAATTCTCAAATACACAATATTCGTTGAATATACCCTACTTTTCACCCATATAAGACACACTTTCTCACCCCCAAAATTGGGGGCAAAAAAGTGCGTGCGTCTTATACGCCGAATGCACGACCCCCGCGGCCACTCGACCCCCCGCGGCATGGCTTCCCACCAGCTCTCCCGGCACGGAGGGGAGCTGGAGGAGCTGTCAGTTTAAATGGGAGAGCCGATGTCCAGCTCTCCCATCTGAACTGTGTAATTGCCTATGCCAGCCCTGAACTGGCATGGGCAATGAAGGGCAATGAAGACAGATGAACTTGCATCTATATCTCTCCTGTCCGTTGGAACAGCAATCACTCTGCTGCCCCAAGGACACAGAATCAGTGACATCGGCAGAGGAGAGAGAGAGCAGAACACAGCCCAGCCCCCCCCCCCTCCCTCCTCCTGAACATCAGTGTAAAGCATGACGTGTTCAGCTGAGAGTGTACTGCTGTTAGTGACATCTACTGGCTGAATTGAATATTGCATCTATTAAATTAATTGCATTAACCCAATTGATGTGAAAACTTATTAAATCTTTTTTTTTCTGGTTTTTCTGCCCTAAAAACTGGGTGCGTCTTATGTGGCAGAAAATACGGAACTTGCAATTAAAAAATTCGAGCTCAACACTAATGAGGAGGAACCCAGTTATTCCTATGCCTTAAACTCCCCATACACACTTAGATTTAAATCTAAAGCTTAAACTTGTAATTCGGCCCCAAAAAATGACGAACGCCAACTCGATCTAAGCCATTACAAACATGTCCTTACATTGTTTACATTACTTTGGAAGGGGACTAGAGGCGGTCGAATTTTTCGACTTGCTAACTTTGTGAGCTGATTGCAAAGCCTCTGAATAGGATGTCATCACCAAATTTGCTGGAGATGTAGAGAAGGGTTGGGGGAACATTTGAAAAAATAAGTTTTGCTCTAGCACATGTAGTTTTTGCATAAATTAAGTCCAAAAACAAAGTTTACTTGACTTTGAACTTAATTTGTGCAAAAACTATTTGTGTTAGAGACATACTTTTTTTGTAGTATACCCCCAACCCTTCTGTACATCTCCAGCAAGTTTGGTGATGATAACATGTTCAGGGGCAATTGCAATTAACTTGAAATTGTCGAAATTTTTAAAAAAAAGTTTTACCATCTCTAATGGGGACCAGTGTCAGCATAACTGCCGACACACAAAGGGTGCCCGGCCGATTCTCGGCAGGACGGGCTGCAGGTGATGATGTTATCACGTGTGATTTACCTACATGTCCAATCACTTTCCAATCCATTTTATGTTCGATTTCGAGCACTTTTGGTCAATTGTACTGGATGGGCAGGAATCAATTTACATTCAATCGACAACACTATTGTTTTAAGTCGATTGACCGGAAATATCGAACAGCCTATGGGTACATAGCTCCCCAAATCAATAGATGGGAGTAAATTTAGCATCTCATTTGGAAACCAAGGACCCAGAACAGGGACAGTCCTAGGCAGATGGGTGCCCTGGGCAAGCAATATATATGGATTCTGGCCTATAGAGATAATGAAAGCCTGTATATATTTCTTCTTAGGGCCCCCATACACCTTTAGATTTCTCTGTCAGATTTCCTTTAGATCTCCTTTTGTTTTACCAAAACCATGTAATATGAGGGACTTTCTAAACCATCAAGTCTACCTGTGTTCAATCGCAGAGGACCCGGTACTACATAGTTGTTGGTAGATCTAAAGGATATCTGATAGAGAGAGGTGTATGACTATGTTCCCTGCATCATTGTGTATGGACATTCTTTTACCACATTCATTTAATAAAGGCAGATGCATGTGCATGTATTTGCGTAAAAGAATGTGGTTGACTTGAGGGGCACTACAAATCAGGGAATGTTAAGCCTGCAAAAGTTTTGTGGTGAGAAGCAAACTCTGAATGACAGACAATTTTTGTGGAAATTGGCAAATAATGGCACGAAGGTGAAGTAAACGGTACCCTCAAGGACCTGAGCCAGCAATTTTATCAGAAGATACCCATGATAAACATAACTTGACAGCCAATTTGCTAGCCTTTCTAGCCTTGTACTCTAACATACCACAAACATAGCCATCTCTCCTACTTCTGACCAGCAGTTACTTCTCTATACCAAGGAAAGCCAGACTTGCCTCCTCGTCATTAGGCTTGTCTTCGGTCTTGTCATGTCTCAGCCTTCCCCTCCTTGTTTTGTACCAAGCTCACCTATGCTTGGCCAAGCTTATAAGGTGGAAGTGCTGCTTATGCCCTTAATAGACGCTTAGGCATGCAATTGCAGGCCATCCACGGAGACCACAATTAGGCCAAAAGGGTCAATCATACAGCCAACCATTGAAGGTGTCCACCAACATAGTTTTTTTTGATGGACGATTGACCAAAACAAATGGACACATCAGACCAGCGAACAAACAATCTTTTATCTTTTGGGTGGTCCATCGCTCAAGGTGGGCAGGCTTCTCGAAAAATTGATCGATCAGATCGTTCAGCTTGGAATTAGAAAAATGTGAAAATTGATACGTCTATGGCCGGCTTAAATGTATGGAGTTAAAGTGGACCTACCACCAGAAATCTATGTTTTTATGAATGCCACTAGAAGTGCCAATAATAGGGAGGAATTCAGTAAAAAAAACTCAAAAACTTTCCTGTAATGAGCAATTTAACAAGATCACCCCACAGCTCCCCTCACTTCCTGGTTCATGGAAGGCAACACATGAAACTGGGGGTGCAATATCGCGGGTGGCTACTGGGGGGCGTTCAGTGATCTTCTATGGGAATTTTCAAAGCAGATCACTGAGAGAACAAAGCTTCCTATGACGCCCTGCCCGATTTCTGCCTACAATGAACCAGGAAGTGAGAAAAGCTGCCGGATTATATTCTTAAATTGCTCATTACAGGTAAGTTTTTGGGTTTTTTTCACTGCATTCCTCCCTATTATTGGCACTTCTAGTCCCATTCATGAAAACATAGATTCCTGGTGGTAGGTCCGCTTAAAGTCTGTGTTCAGGAGGCATAGCTCTCTTAACACATCCCAAATGTTGAGGGAAGGCCTCGGGAACATGTTGGGTGAGGCCTCGGGAACATATTGCAGAACTGCGGCAGCTTGATTTTAGAATGGTACCGTGTCCACGTTGCTCGTGCTGCCTACTTTTCCATTGACAGAACCAGGAAACAGCTGTGAGCCATTTAAAATTGTTTTCTTACGCCTAACATTACAGTATTTGAGTATTATTAGATGAGTCCAAAGCCTGCCATGTAATGGTGCCACCCTAGTTTCTTGTCCAATTTTCACTACCCATGTCACCTATGTGGGACATCAATTGGGACACAACCAGTGAAAGGAATATCAATTTGGTTTTATAGAAACAAATATTTCCAAAAGTCTACCAAAAGACATCCTTATCTCTGTCCTTAAATGGAACACCTATGGGTAGGTGACCGAGGCAGTTGGAGGTCCCGTTGTAAAGGGAAAAACCCACTCTGGGACAGAAGAAATAAAAGGGAGAGAACTGAGACATTTGGAGCTTTTGCCAGAGTCAATGGTGAGACAGACTTGGTCTGTGTGGAGGAAGGTGTTCGGAGAGTGCAGGTGGCTCCTAAGCAAAACCTTTCCTCTGGATGAGTCCCCGTGCTTGATAATGTTCCTAAATAGAAAAGGGGGTCCTGCAAGGAAAGTTTGGGAACCACTACTATAAGAACTTGCTACGGACATTTATATTCAGCAAGTTACCCCGCTGTATACTGAAAGTTAAACTGTTAAACGTTATTGGTGTGAGTGTCCTGTGTTTACTACCCTCCAGCCTGCTTTACTACACACCATGCATTCACTGAATAGTCCAGTTATTGATTAGTAATAATGGAAATCTGTCACATTGCCCTAAAAAGCTGCCAAGAAATTCCAAGATACAGTAGATTGTCTTTAGTATTGGAGGGTGTTGCTGAAAAATGTCAATGTCCGGCAGTTACATCACTGATACATGATATAACCATCATGACTAATATGCTATAAAACTATTGAGTTAATATATCAGTGAGGGTCTGCAACATTCATTGGGAAATCCCCGAGTATGAGCGCATCATTTAAATGAGGTTATTTGATTCAAGATGCCTGAAATATTACAGCTCACACTTTGTACTCAAATCAAAGTCATATAAAGTATAAAAATACGGGTTGCCTACAACTTTAAGTCAAATTCCCTCAAAGTTCAATCTTGATTAATTCTCCAAAAAGAGGGTTTTTTGGCTCCTCATCCCAATAAAACACAATCTAGTTTGGTGATAATCCTCTCCTGTTAGTGGTGTATAGACCACATATGGATTATCTAGTTGGTTACCCTCAGAACCTAGGGATTATATATGGAGCTGGAGAAACATACCCTTAATAGTCAATTCACATAAAAAAAAATTTTATTTATCCATTTGCATGGAACATAGAACAAACAAATTGTTAAAAACAAACGTTAGATAACGTTTGTTTTTAACAATTTTTTCACCTTGTATTTATTGTATGCCCTAAACACACATTGCACTGTAAAATTGTTTTAATGAATTCAGTGTGATAGTCAGGCTTGTTTATACCTGCCATCACCTGAAACCAAAGATGTTTGTTCTATGTTCCATGCAAATGGATAAATAAAATTTTTTTTTATGTGAATTGACTATTAAGGGTATGTTTCTCCAGCTCCATATATAATCCCTAGGTTCTGAGGGTAACCAACTAGATAATCCATATCCATATGTGGTCTATACACCACTAACAGGAGAGGATTATCACCAAACTAGGTCATATAAAGTATTATTTAATGTTTTTAAAATTCAAAAGTAATATTTCAAATATTGTTACTTCTCTTTGGATTTTTTTTATGTCCACTGTCATTCCTGGACCTTTATTTTTTTGACCTCTGCAGGCAATTTATGGCATTTTATTGAGCATTACTGCAAAATGGAAACGTGGGGCCAGTGTGAAATGCAGAACAGGATTCTTTTGGAAACCAAGGCGGTTTTAGGCATGGGCAACATGGGTGGTTATATATATATTTATAACCCTTCTCCCCAGGTCAGATACCACAAACACCCAATTTCCTCCCTAGGGTCCAACACCAATACCACACCCACTTACAAGGGGGAGGTGATCACCTAGGGCGCCAGACAGACTAGGACCTCCCTGCCCATGTACCACAATTTGCTCTAGCTGACTCTTTGTTACGCCTCCACAGGGGTGATGACGGATGGCAGGTGAAACTGACGACAGCGGGAGGAATCTATGTCCGTTGAGCCTGGTCTTCTTCCCAGAGCCCCCCTAATGGGAGATGGGCCGATGTCCCTTGAGGGGGCATCGGTGGTGTTTCTGCTGCAGGCAGGACAGGTAGCGATACGGAAGGAGCTACCCCAATGTAGAGGTATCACGGTCACAAGATTAGTCAGGCCGATTTCCAGGGTCACGAGGGTAGGAGAGGTCAGCGTGGTCAGGAATAGCCAAGGGTCTGGGCAGGCAGCAATCAAACGGTTAACCAGTATACATGCTAGAGTCAGGAGTCCAGAAGTCGGGTAAACAAGCCAGGAGTCGGTACACGGGAGGTCTATCAATATACGGGTAGGGAAAACTCATCTAACACTTGGTTAACGCAGAACTGCAATACAACAGCACCTACTCAGTGCTGAGCTGGGGTTTATATGGCCCAGCATTGATTATTCACCCCTCCCCTCTGCAGGAAGTGATTGCAGAGAGGAGGGGTGTGTACCTTTAAATCATGCACACTCATGCGCGCGTCCGCCTAGTATCGCCGGCGCGCGCATGCACACATGCGCTACATGGAGGCCGCCATTGCTCTGCACGCTCGCTGCGTGCAGAGCCTTCCCAGCACTCGGGGTTCCCCGTGGCAGGGGTGAACCCCGCAACAGGCAAGTACCTATCCTGGTGGAGAAGCTGTGACGCCCGGGGACCCCATTACCCATACCGGGGACCCCGAGGGTGCCGCAATCCCCCCAGGGCTATGAGAGGGCTGACACTCTTACACATTGCAAAACATAGACACAGTTAATCACCATTAACACATGCGGTTTAATGTCGACTGATGCTCTACAGCTGCTCTGAAACTGCCCCAACCACTAAGCAGCATTTGCACATAGTGTTCAGGCATTCGGGAGGTGGTTGTCAGACATTGACATCCACCCCCATGATACCTGCCCAAAAAACTCCCATGGGCCTCATGTCAGGTTCCACTGGCAGCTGCGGTGGTGAACAGGAGGTTGTTAACTGTACATGTAGATGGGACCTAACTAATTGTAATGTACTTACAGGGTTTCTTTAAGTTAAGTTAAGGCAATTTATTGTTAAACTTCTTAGCATATGGAACCCAATCAGGCTATTTGTAACCTTTTGATCTAATCCACTATGTAAGGCTATGCTCCCGATTTTCGCCTGCGCTCACCGGCAGAATCACCTACACAACTTTTAATGGGCTTGTCCCCATTGATAGGAGCGTGTGTGATTGTGATTGGGGCCTTGATCAAAGCGCTGCTCCCTGCGCTCTGATGGCCAGCGGTCATCGGCCAGCGGTCGTCGGCCATCTTTATTTCCTGTAATTGCACTCATAGACATGAATGGAGGCGATTTGCGATCATGCATGCAGGTGATCAGAAATCGCATCCATTCATTCTCTTTGGAGACAATTTTTTTTACAATTGTGGTGTTTTAAAAAAAAAATTGTCTGTGAAAATCGCTTGGTCAATCGTCTGATCAATCGGCTGGCGATTGCCTGCTGGCGATTCTATAGTCGATTGAAAATCACCAGCTCAGGCGATCAACTGCCAGTACAGGCGATGAATTGCCTATGTGGGAACATAGCCTAAAGGTAGCCATACCTACATCGGTCGATATATCCGTTCGATCGACCAGTAAATTGATATTTTGAGATCAATTTAATGGGAATCGATCCCTGCCCACCTGGCTCGATGGACCACAAGTGATAAAAATCGAACAGAAAGCCAATCCATGATTGGACATGTTGGTAACTTTTGTTCTAAAGTTTACATGTACATGTAGTTTTTTGGTTTCCAGGTGCCCTCTTGTGGCAGCAAGCGGTAATGAAAGAAACGTTAATCTGTGAATCTATAACACTGTGTGGGGGTACATTAAATTTTTTTATTGTGCAGTATGATCGAATCGCAAAATTATCAACCCATCTATGACCTCAATTCTGTAAAATCATCCCATTTTAGCCTCTTCTCTTGAAACTGCCACAACACAGGACAATGTTCCCATTGGTGGTAAGTGGTGCCATCTAAGCCCACTATACCCCTACAAACTCTCGAGTATGGGTGGAAAGTTGTAGATCACGGTACTGAGGCTCAGCCCTTCCATTACCATTGTAAATACTAGTAAATCTGGCTTCACGGGGTTATTCATGTTAGATAAATGAAGTGAGCGTTCTGGCTTTAGAACAGATGTAATGTTTCTTGGATTTCATTAGCACATTGATGATTGATTTTAGTTGTTGCCTAGAGTTGCCCTCTAAAGTGTAGACATATATAAAATAGGCCTTTTAATCTTGTTATCTTTTCATTAAAACACTTAAATGTATTTTTAAATAGTTTCTTAATTTGTCTTTGTAATCGCCTCCAGTATCGTTCATCATTACCAATGCGAGAGTGTCATGAGCAGAATAGAACAGCTTTCTGTATTCAAGGAAATAATGAACATGATGACAGCGTATAGTAGGGATCCAGGAGAGATTTCTGGGTACTGCAGGGGCACAAGAGGTCAGGTACAGGGTGAGAGTAGAGTTCTCACTGATGTACATGGATGAGAAGTAACTGGTCCCTGGCACAACTATTAGCTCTTGTGTCCACTGCGTCTCTTGAGGGCGCGCCGACCATGGTGAAAAAGAACCGGACAGAAACCGCCCCATTAATTTGTATGGGAAGAAATCCACTGCCTCAAGTGCACTTCTTGGTTTAAGAAGCTGGGTTCTGTGTCATTGTGGCTTTCTTAGCCATTGATAATAAAGAAAGGCAACCGTATTGTAGTAGGTGTGTGCCTATTTGGATATAGGTATATCCTATTCCAAAGAACTTTCTACTATATTTTCATATGGGATGTTAATACAGCGTGTTTAAAACCAACATTTGACTTAAGTGCTGTTAAAGTCCCGGTGAGGTTTTCCTTATCTTACAGATAGGATCTCCTCGGGTGCCTATTTGGATATAGGTATATCCTATTCCAAAAACTTTCTACTACCTTAGCCATTGCCATCAACTACATGTGGAAAAACCCCACCCCTAGGCATTGAGTGAACTTTTTGCACATTTTCCAAATTCAATTAAATAGGGCGGTCATGTGGCCTAAGGCTCCAATGTGTAGATTTTTTTATTTTTTCACAGTGGAAACACTGCCTATTGAAGGAATTGAGCAATAAGGCGTCTGTATATTAACCTCCCTACACTGTATGCGGGGATTACCCACCCTCTCCTATACACTTTGCTGAAATGGCCCGGGAAAGTGGCACACCTCTATTATAATGGAGCTTTATGGTACACCCCCTGCCTCTTCAGCGTCACTGATGATGTCTAAGACATTCTGCAGAGGAGAGGACTGCCACCGATTATGGCTAGGGCAGAGTTTGTTTTGTTAACCACCAAGAACTTTAACTTAAAGCATTGTGACACTGTATCACTGTATCACTGTATTGTGTCATTATACATCTATTAAACATCTATTACATAATTGGAGCACATTAGCAGTGCACTATGATAACCCGCCCCATTAACACAGGCAAAAAGTGCCCCATGTCATTCAATGAGTGTTATCACACACAGTGCATGCTTTACTCACCAACCATGGGTTGGGCCTCATAGACATGTCATGTTGGTGTGTCCATGATGCCCAGTGGACACATATTCTTAAAGGTACAAATAGTCGGGTATGTTGTGAAAATGCAAAGTATACAGTTTATAGGACTGCCTGGTAGAGATGGTTGAAAAACTTGAGGATCACATTTTTTATGAGACATCGACTACATCCAGATCCCTTCTGATGATGCCGAAGGGACGGTGCCATACACCTTCATGTCAATGGAGGAGGCATCGCTTTTCCCGGCTCACATCCCATATGTAGAGGAGGGGGAGGGCTGGGAATCAAGCAGAGTACAGTGCACGGTGATAGAGGCAAAAAGTGCCCCTGTCATTCAATGTTCAATGTCCACTCACAAACCATGGGTTGGGTGTCATAGACGCGCCACGATGGTGTGTCCATGATGCCCAGTGGACATATACTCTTAAAGGTACAAATAGACTTGTATGCTGTGAAAACGCAGAGCATACAATTTATAGGTCTGCCTAGTAGAGATGGTAAAAAAAGTGTACTCTGCCTTGATCGCCCCTACGGCGCCATTTTGCACCAGAACAAATGGAAGGGAAGTTAATTCTGATCTAACCACTCGGTAGCGCCTTTACATATGTTGCTGAATAAATCATTTATTGCATAAAGAGAGTAAGGAACTGATTAAACTAAGTGATATATCAGCAGTATAATTCAGTAGCTGCAGACCCTGTACAGTGGACATCAATGTGCAGGCCCAGCGGGGGGTAAATGGAAGCCATTACTGAAACATAAGCCGGTGCGGAGAGCAGTGCGTATTACCAAAGTGTGGCAGAAATAGCAGAAAACAGCCTTCCAGCTCCATCTTCTTCTGGATTCCGTCACAGCGTGAAATGTTTGTGCAATTTGTACAATTGCATTAGGCTGCCTAAACACTGGCATTAAGTCACAACCCCCATTTTTCTCTCCCGTTAGTGAAGTTATTGCTTTCTATACATAGAACATCTGTTGAAACTCTCCATAGACGATGCCTTAGGTTTTGGCTCCAGCTGAACTGGAGGAATCAATGTGCTACTTTATCACTGACAATCAGGGAACGGACGGACG
>CM070033.1:10749902-10763617 GCA_036250615.1 Ptychadena robeensis | reverse complement strand
TTTCGCAATTCAATTTGGGATGTTGGCTTCACCAATCCTGAGGATGAAGTTTCTGTTATTCCATGCTCATCACTAATTACAAATATGGAATCGAATATCATTGCGGATATTCGCGAATATACCTAGTCGCTTATCACTATCCTCGAATTGTCCCACTCCCAGTGTCCCCTTGGAAAATCTATAAAAAAATGTAATACTATGTACTACATTTTATACACGTGTGTGTGTGTGTGTATGTAGATGAGTGTGTGATGTAAAAGCTCAGAACGTTTGACCTAATTTTGGGCCGTCAGTAAGTGTCATGTCACCCCTGAAGTGACTCTGTAGCGTCTCCAAAATCTCCTATGTTTTCCATGGTAAGACAATGCAAGGGAGATACATAGATAGTACAGAAATCCCATCACTGCGCTGTGCACATACCATACAAAGTGACTTTAGCGTGGGAACGTTTCCATCTGTGCCCTGGAAGGCCCCGCTTATACATCTCATTGGGGATTTACACAGGAACTTGTGTGCAAATGAAGAAAGGGTTTAATTTTCTCAGAATCAAAAGGTGAAATGCAAAAAATAAGGTTGTCTGGTGGAGAGCGAGACACACTATGCCGTCTATACGCAAGCAAGATTTACAATAACAACAGTGCAAGACTGGGAAAGCAAAATATACTGTTTACTAGAAGATTTCTTAAAGAAGAACAACACCCGGGATAATTATCACCAACATTTATGTTTTCTCTGTGTTATTGGGCTGACTGTGAACTTGCACTAAAAGAGGAAATGCTACAGAGGAATTGTAAAATAAATACAAAGAACTAGCAGTCATTCTAAGAAAATCTTCTTACACCCTCATGTTTTTTATCCAACCATGTCCATTGCAGGCATACTTCAATCTTCTTGCCTCATTGCCAGCCATGTTCTTTACAGTCATTCCCTCATTCTACTTCTTCATCGCCAACCATGTCCTTTCCAGTCATACCTTTATTCCACTTCCTCATCGCCAACCATGTCCTTTCCAGTCATACCTTTATTCCACTTCCTCATTGCCAATCATGTCCTTTCCAGTTATACCATCATTCTAATTCTTTATTGCCAACCATGTCCTTTACAATTATACCTTAATTCTACTTCTTCATTTACAAACAGTCCCTCATTCTACTTCCGCATGGCCAACCACATCATTTGAAGGCATATCCTCATTCTATTTCCATTTCACCAACCATGTCCTTTACGCTGGCCGTACACCTTTAGATTTCTATGTCAGATTTCCATTAGATCTCCTTTTATTTTACCAAAACCATGTAATATGAGGGACTTTCTAAACCATCAAGTTCCTGTGTTCAATCGCAGAGGACCCGGCACTACATAGTTGTTGGTAACTCTAAAGGATGTCTAACAGAGAGATCTAAAGATTTATGGCCAGCTTTACAGACATACCTTCATTCTTCTAGCTCATTGCCAACCATGTCCTTTGCAGGCAAACTTTCATTCTTCTACCTCATTAGCAACCATGTCCTTTGCAGGCATAGCTTTATTCTAATTCTTCATTGCCAACCATGTTCTGTACAGGCATACCTTCACTCTACATTGTCATTGCTAGCCATGTCATGTACCAGCATTCTACTGCCCCATCACCAACTATGTCCTGTACAGGCAAACCTTCACTCTACTTCTTCATTGCCAACTATGTCATGTACTGGCATACCCTCATTTTGATACCCCATCACCAACCATGTACCTTCACTCTACTTTTTCATTGCCAAACAAGTCATGTACAGGCATACCCTCATTTTGATACCCCATCACCAACTCTGTCCTGTTGATGTGATCATAAAAAGGCAGATTGGGTGGGTTCACTTCCTTATAATCGTAACTTTGAAATACAATGTTTTCAGTACTTGTTACTTCCACATACTCTCTCCAGATAGATTTAATAGGTCCAATTAAATTCTCCCATTTGATATCTTTATAAAGCTTTGTACCCCCACATGCTACGATTTGGAGCCTATTTGTGCTTGGAATAAGTGATGAGCAGCAGCGGCAATATTCTTTTTTGCAATATTTTTCGGCTAAATTTTTCTCCTAATATTCTAAAAAGATGCGTAATGTTGAGAACTTGTGATCTCATTATTGCCTTAATTGAGCAAAAGATTTTCACAGTAAAAAGTGTAAATTTTCGCGTATTCTTGCAATCAACGCTATCATGAGAACAAACAATTTATTACCTTCCTTGTGCAAATCGACACATGCACATATTGGGAATGCACGGTAGTTCCGAGTACTGATGTTAAAAATCTCAAATATTCACAAAGATCCTCTCAAATATTCACAAAGATCCTCTCAAATTCTCGAAGTGATATTTGCAATAAAAATTTGCAATTCGAATATTCGCAATCAACACTACTTGGAAAGGCCTTGCAATACCCTATCCCTGTTACTAACTACCCTCCCTCTCCAGTGGTCTTTGCTGGCATAGCTAAGTAATAACCACACCTCTACACGCTTCATCGTCCATACTTGTGTCTGCTTAACTTTCTTTAAATAATTTTGAGAACACAGGATGTTACTGTGGTTCCTGTAGTACTGCACAGCCATGTGTAGACACCCTGCACAGCTGTTGTAACAGGAAAAGGGTGGACGGGGTAAAAACTTGGAAAACTGACTTATAATACAAATTTTATCTGACTTCATATTTCTGTGACATCAGTTTGGCTTTAACCTTTTCCTAGAAAAACCTTAAATATTGTAAGCACAAACTGAAATCTTTGCACGTAAGCCTGTTCATGTGACTAGTACAAGATATCCTCCAAGCTCTGTCTGTCTCATTTGTGCTATGTATAAAACTCTACATCTGTGTATGTAACGTGAAAACTAAAATGACATCATTGGGTTCGTTTATCTGTATGAATTACACTCATTTATTTGTTGGTTTGGTGTAGCTCCAGAAGTCAAGACTTCTATCCGTTCCTCGAGTCAGCGAGGTCTAAGAAGAACTGCGCTGCATTTGCCAATGAATCACCCGACTCTCAGAAAATGCTTACACTGGGTTAAGTGCGGGCCGCAGAAATTTATAGCATAGTTTACAGCTTAAATTCTACGTTATGTAAATTACTTTCAGAATAAAATAATACAGTTTGTCAATGATGGTTACAACATGCTTCGGCACTGACCAACTGTTGTTCAACTGGTTAAAAACACATAATGCTCGTATTTTTTGTCGACAGCGGCTTATTTAATCAGAAGTACAGTCATAGTATGCAAGCTGGAAAAGCAGTCTGGATGACACATTTCCCAGAGGTATCAGCTGCTTCCAGCTACTGTGGTCTCCATCACATATGTTTCAAGTTCATGGTTGTACCACTCCTGCTTTTAAGAGGCTTCGCCTTAATGTAGAACCTCCGAAAAAAAGACCAAGTCGTCCATACGGTCTCTCTTATTAATTCATTTTGTTTCTCAGTCAATCTTTTGGGGTGAGTAAAGATATTTCCCTGTACCAGGCACAAAATGTACACACTGCTTATTAACACACTACTTGAAGTGCCATCAACAAAAGTTAGTATTGAATTTTACTGCTTCTAGTTTAAGCCTTTTTTTTACTCAATTTTAGCTTTGTATTAAAAACAAAACCCCCTTGAACCCTGTTTTTACTTTAACTACCTTCATGGTATTAGCAGAAAGCGCGAGCCACATTCGGTAATGCTTTCCTTTTACTTAATAACCAAATAAAAAAAAAAGTTACAAAACATGTCATGCTGTAGCAATAGATAAGATGAGCGCGCATAGAAGGTAGACATGTTAAATCTATCAGGTTACATTGAAATATAACAACATCTTTCAAAAAATTTACATGAGAAACAATACAATCCAAAATGTATTTCTCAACATAGGGGAATGAACAGGGTAATGCTTCCCTGATCCAGACAAGCCAGGGGTATCGTTTAGCGATGCCAGTCTGGTGTCTCCTTCTCATGTGGCAGCACACAGTATTTTTTATATATACAGTGGGTACGGAAAGTGTTCACTTTTCACTCTTCGTAATATTGCAGCCATTTGCTAAAATCTTTAAAGTTTTTCCTCATGTACACACAGCACCCCATACTGACATTGACATTTTTGCAGATTTAATAACCTCCCTAGCGCTCTAGAAAGGTCCAGATTTCTGTACCAAAAGCGCACCATAGACTGTAACTTCCCAAAATATGTTTGTACACGGGTCTAGTAGACATCCTAAATATAATAATAAAAACAGTATGTATTTATATTAACCTTTTGTTTATTATAAAATTTCTATTACAATTGGAAATGTGTTTGTTTGTTTTTTTACTTTGAATTGTATTGGATACAGTTATCACTGGATCCAATACAATGCTTTGGGCACCCTCTCTCTCCTCTGGTGTGATGAACACACTAGGGAAGAGAGGGTTAACTTCAAAGGGCACATCTGGGAATCACACTTAATCAGTCTTCTGCATAGAAAACTGTTTCTCGTGTGATGTACATTTGAATCTCCCCCCCGCCCCCCCCCCCCTGATATGACATCATCACATCACTCGGGGGGGGGGGCATCTGCTTCAAGCCAGCTCAGAAGATTGGAGCCACCGGGACAGCGCAGAATTGTAAGTATGTGCTGCCGGGACTCTGATCTTCGTCAGACAGCACCATCTTGTCCAGTACAATACTGACAGGACAGCGTTGGACGAGATAGTGCCGTCAGAAGGGCTAGAGGGGTTATAAAAGAAAAACTGGAATATCACATGTCCCTAAGTATTCCGACCCTTTGCTCAGTATTTAGGAGAAGCGCCCTTTTGATCAGCCATGATTCTGTTCTGTCAGGTTGGATGGTAAACGTTGGTGGACAGACATTTTCAGGTCTCTCCAGAGATGTTCAATTGGGTTTAAGTCAGGGCTCTGGCTTGGCCATTCAAGAACAGTCGCAGAGTTGTTGTGAAGTCACTCCTTTGTTTTTTAAGCTGTGTGCTTAGGGTTATTGTCTTGTTGGAAGGTTAACCTTCGGCCCAGTCTGATGTCCTGAGCACTCTGGAGAAGGTTTTCAACCAGGATATCCCTGTACCTGACTGTGTAGAGGAGTGGTAAAGGGATGACTGCTTAGCTACTATCTGGGCGCAATGGAAAAGCTCAGTTGCAAGCAAATGTAGTGGGTGCTGCAGCCCCATTCCTCAGGAGGTGCCTTGCTATCCGCAAAGGACTGTGAGTTTTCCAGGGCAATGAATCAAGGGTGACAGTTCATAAACTACCCCAGCCCTATAGGGGAATGAGCTACTCACATTGCTGCTGGAATATCCTGCATAACATCTTGGAGTCCTTCAGGTGTTCAGCAAACTCCATGCAGGCTTTCATGTGTCTTGAACTGAGGAGACGCTTCCTTCGGGCCACTCTGCCATAAAGCCCCGACTGGTGGAGGGCTGCAGTGATGCTTGACTTTCTACAACTTACTCCCATCTCCTGCTTGCATCTCTGGAGCTCAGCCATAGTGATCTTTGGGTTCATCTTTACCTCTCTCACCAAGGCCCTTCTCCCCCGATAGCTCAGTTTGGCTGGACAGCCAGCCCTTAGAAGAGTTCTGGTCATCCTTAATGTCTTCCATTTAAGGATTATGGAGGCCACTGTTCTCTTAAGTGCCGCAGAAATTGTGTTTTAACTATGGCCAGATTTGTGCCTTGCCACAATTATGTATCTGAGCTCTTCAGGCAGTTCCTTTAACCTCATGATTCTCATTTGCTCTGACATGCACGGTGAGCTGTAGGTCTTATATAGACAAGTCCAAACAGTATTGTTAAACACAGCTGGACTCAAATGAAGGTGAAGAACCTCAAGGATGAACTGAAGAAATGGACCGCACCTGAGTTAAATATATGACTGTCACAGCAAAGGGTCTGACTACTTAGGACCATATGATATTTCAGTTTTTCTTTTTTAATAAATCTGCAAAAATGTCTAAAATTCAGTGTTTTTGGCGGAAATTAGGGAAAAAAAAGATTTTAGCAAATGGCTGCAATTTAACAAAGTGAAGAATTTAAGGGGGTCTGAATACGTTCCGTACCCACTGTATATATTGTATAAGTTCAGTGGATATGGATCATCATCAACAAACTTGCCCCGAGCTACACTGAGGAGCCCGCAGGTATTCTGAATATCGGTGTACTAGCCAATCACTTCCTGCACCACCTCTTTGGTGTCATTGATGACGTCGGAGAGGCAAGGGGGTGGTCTGCCATTGACCTCCATGTACTCTATGTTAAGGTGGTGGGGGCGGTTCCCCGCCCAATATCCCCAGCGCTGATGACACCGGGGATGTGTAGAGGAGGGAGGGTGGGGAAACATGGCAGAGTACTATTAGGTTTTATTTAGGAACCTCCCTGCCGGTTGTTTAAAGCAAACCAGAGGTTAATAAATAAAACGTAGGTTTTATATTCAGTCCTGGGAGTCCTTTTAGCTCACCAATGGTGTCTATGAAGGTTCTCATTCATCCAGGTCATTGTACATCTGTAGTGTTTCATTCAAATCAACTGGATTTTATTAATAAAATCTGGACTTGCTGTGTTTGTTTCTTGAAGACCTTTCGCTAGTCATCCGACTGGCTTTGTCAATTCAGAGTGACTGTACACGATTTTACTTCGAATATATACTCTGGGGTATAGCTCCAATCCACATAGGTCTGAGCCTTAAGGAGGTAGGTGTTACTACATTAGCATGAATGGAGCTGATAGGTGTTATTAACCTGCCCAGTCATGAGAGATATTAAAATGGCATTGTATGTGGCTGACAATACATGTCACATCTATTGTCTGCCACATACAATGCCATTTTAACACAGAAAGTATTTTGCCTTTTTTTCAGTCATCAACCTTCCCTGATAATGTGGGAGAGGCACAGTTCCAAATACATTAAAATCCTTTTTTTTTTTTACATAAAACTGAATTTAATGTAAAGAATCTAATCTACTCCATTACACTTAGAAAATACATTATCTACATCCTCCTCTTATATTAACAACTAAACACATATATGCGCGAGTTCAGATAGAGGTGAAATGTTGCGAGCGAGAACTTTCCCATGGAACAAATACACATTTTAGCGCTGTGAAAGCCTATAATGTGATAATTAAGATGAACATACTGCAGAGCAGACTGTGGAGGTGAATTGGCTGGGTCGTCAGATTTGAAAAGGTTCACGGATCTCAAAAATTATATATGAAATGCTGTAATGTAGCAATGGCACCGCAAGAAAATGCATGAAAAGTCACACAGAGAATGACGGCGTGAAGTTGAAAGTGCAGAGCCACTGGGACCGAGGTCAATCCTGGCCAGGACTACGACATCAATATATTATTCTTCAGCAAGATTAGCTTCAGATGGAGCCAACTATTACTATTATATAAAAAAAAAGTTCACATGGGTTCAATAAGGTACATCTAATGGATCCAATCCAAAGAAGTCCTAGATGCAGTTATTAGATGAAACACAAGCCTCTTAAAATTAACTCAAAATCTTACTTTACCTGACTGAACCAAATCTTCCTTTCACACATCTTCTAGACACTGCAGGGTTTCAGAAACACCAGATTTGTCTATTGTCTCCCTCCAGCAAAGGTTTTCCCATTGTGGACCTACCAGTGGCGGTTTTGAGCATGGGCAACCTGGGCACTGGCCCAGGGTGGCATAACTCCGGGGGGCGGCATCTGGGCATCGGAGAGTCAAGATGCCCAGATTAGTGTTGAGCTTGAATATTTTAATTGCGAATATATTCAATAATTATCATCCATTCAAGTATTCACAAATCTTGCGAATATGGTGGTGGATATTGGCAATTTCGAATATTCGCGATATTATGCATTGGGAAGCTTATGGGCAGGTATTGCGAAATACCACATGTGACCATCCATTTTCGCAATGCAGAGCCACATCGAATAGTAGTAGAATTATTCACGAAATATCATATATTGCCTATGCTGCTCATCACTACAAACTAAGTTTTACAAAATAAACTCATCCCGAGTTATACTCGGGATACTTATCGTATTTTTCAGTGTATAAGATGACTTTTAAATACAGAAAAATGTGTGCAAAAGTCAGGGGTCGTTTTATACGCCGGGTGCCACTGTCGGGGGGCAGGGGGCACTCCTGTCTCTGGCCGACCTTTTAGGGGCGCCCATAGGTCTGCACTCTTGCTGACAGGAGCCAGAGAGAGATGTCTTCATACCCCTCGCCCCCCTTCTTCTCCTTCCCTATGGGTGTGGCTGGCTGCTACTGACGGCAAGTGTGCTCACTAGCAGCATTGTGGCGGAAATTGGTATTGCAGCTATTTTATTGTCAAATGTATACAATTTATGTCCCATGGATAACCACAGGGAAACATTAATAACTATGCAAGATTGCAGATAAGGGTGTCAAAATGTAAATTACTGATCCAAAAAAAGATTGGACTTCTAAGGGTGTATGAGATCCGGGGGTGAAAGTCAGAGTAGACATTAAAAATGTATTTGGTGTGCGTTGGGAAAGGGGTAGTCTTATACGGGGAGAATATCCCAAACTCTATATTTAAACTGGAGAAGTTGCGAGAAGTTGGAGATGAATTGCGATTACCTTCAAAATGAATGGTAATATGGGGCATTTATTTTCGCATGGCCATAAGCTTCCCTATGCATAATATCGTGAATATTCAACATTGCAAATATCCACCATAATATTCACAAAATTTGCGTATTCTCAAATAGCCGATATTCGTCTAATATAGTCACAATTTGAATATTCAAGCTCAACACTACTCAGGAGTTCCAGACTAGAAAGTCTTCTTACAAAATACAGGAGAGGTTTCTTTTTCCCCCCATTTAAACATGGTTTACCACTTTATTGCTTGACAGATTAAATATACCTTCAGATATAAATAAACACCAATTTCCATCTGGGCCGACATACTGTTTGCCAAACTCCAGCCACAAGCAGCATATTAAATCCACAAATCTGGGATTCCAATTATAAAGCTGGCACGCCATCCTGCACACCAACCTAAACATTACACATAGAAGCGGAGTCACGTTACATCATTATATTGGTAACGTCTCTCGTCATGCCAGCGCTCGTTGGACAGGAATTAGGATTAGCGTTATTAGCCCACTAGTAAGGGGTAGAGTACTTCTTAACATATTTCCAAGGGTATTAAGTGACCTTTGAGCCATGTGCAGAATGAATCTTCGCCATGTTTTATTGAAGGCCGTGGCATGGAAAGCAGTGTGCCATTAATTTTTATTTAATGGCGCTGGAAATTATACCGGAGAGCCTGGCAAATCTTTGGTTTTGGACATCTGCTGTGCGTAGACAAAGCTGCAAGACACAAGACTGTGTATTACTCATGCACACAGGCAGAGGCAACTCCGCTCATTGTTTACAACTGTTTGGTGTTACATTATATCAGAGCTGGCACGCACAACCTATTTATAAAGACCGTTTTAAGTGTTCGCTTGGCTTAGATCAATCCAGCGCAATCTAAACACTGCTTGAATCGCTCAAGTGCTGACAGTTCAAATTGATTCATAAAATATAAATAATTTAATAAAGCCGTCAACCCATTTCTGTTCAAAGTATGAGAACATTGTTTTGTGTTCGGACAACAAAACCCGCAATAGTTCAGAAACTCACGCTCATGGTGGGAAGTAGTGATGAGCAGCATAGGCAATATTAGTATTTGCAAAAAAAACGCAAATTTCTCACCTAATATTCGCAACTAATTTGAGAATTCGTGATCTCAAGTCATTATTACCTTTGTTGAGAAAAAGATTTAAATAAAATGTACGGATATTTGCAATATTTTCGCGCTCAACCCCATGTACTGACGTATCCCGAATATTCTCGATTACGAAGATATAGCGCTATATTCAAGATCTTCATGAATTCTCGGAGTGCTGAGATTCGCAATAAAAACCTCACAATTTGCGATCAACACTAAAAGAGAGAAGATATAGAGGAGCAGCTATAACAAGGCAATCTATATAGCAAGCTATAACAAAGCAGCTATACCTCTTGGGTATTACGCACGCACAACATGCTCCTCCACGATTTCCTACCCGCCAGGAGGTCCCATGCTCAACTCCGGCGTCACTGGAGAAGCCGGAGTTATGCTGGAAAAAGGCGACGCCCCTCCATTTACATGGAGGTCTAGGGTGCCGCCTACCCCCGCCAGCAGTGAGGCGATCAGGGGGCAGACCCAGAAGCATCGGCATGTATGGGGGAATCTGGCGGACAGGTGAGTTTTTCCATTGTTAACTTGGGCTGAGTTTCATGATGGATGGCACGGAAGGACTCGAGGGGAAGCTTTTGGCTCCACTTCTAGCCCACCTTCTAACTGACTCTTTTATACTTTAAAGAACACCTTTTCTACCATACAGCAGTGGCCCCCTGTTCCCCGTTTAAGGTTTTGACATACTATATCTGAAAAACCACGCCTCCTGAGGAAAACGTTCATTGAATCGTGTGTCGAGGTGGATGGCACATGTGTATTGACTTTACAGATGAATTGGATTTTGTAGCCGTCTGAGTCTGAAGAATAAAAGGAAAACCTCCTACGTTTTAACACATGAACTTTTTTTGCTTTATTAAATTTTTCTGACCTTATACCTTTTTGACATATCGTTTAAAATCCCCTATCGGGGTAATGTAGTAAAAGAAATAGGGTGGCCTCTCAAAAGTCCCCTTGCCTTTGCCTTGGTAAAGGAAATACCCAATGGGGGGATAGACTGAGCCCTTGGTCTCTCCTTCCATTAATCTTTTCTGAAACTCAGCCCGAGTTAACTCGGGCCAAACACCCAGGAGGTCAAATAGGACCAGTACCTCAGTGTTCCACCAGGGAGATGTAAGCTGATACTAGTGATGAGCAGCAAAGGCAATATTGGTATTTGCTAAATTTTGCAAATTTTTCAGCTAGTATTCATAAATTTGAGAATTCGTGATCTCCAGTCATTAATACCTTCATTGCACAGATCACCACTTGTACATGGGAATATTGCAAACGCAATGCATGGTACTTTTCAGAGATTACCTTCATTGCACTTGTACATGCACAAAATGCACAGTAGTTCCGGGTACTGATTTTCAAATTTTCTCTGAGAAACGATATTCGCAATAAAAATTTGTGATTACAATATTTATGATCAACATTACCAGATACTGGCATTCAAATCCCAAATTTTTTTTCCAAGGCACATTTGTATCTAATGGGTGCTAATATTGTAACCTCATACTTGTTCATTTTTTAGTCCCATTTACAACCATTAGAGATGGTCAAATGTTTGAAAATTGACTAGTTGAAGTTAAAGTGGACCAATAACTCTGCCACTATTTATTATTGGCACCAATAATAGGGCAGAACAGAGGTGGGGTTGGTTTAAAAAAATACTGTAAATGTAAAAAAGGTCCAAATTCTGGACCTTTTTTACATTTACAGTCCTTGGGGAAGGTAGATGTCACAGTATGCCACCCCCGCCCTCTGTGTCCTTGGGGAAGGTAGATGTCACAGTATTGCCTACCTCCCAATCAGTCCAGCAAGCCATCACTGTAGGGGAGGAGCAGGGTGGAGACTAGATGAAGATCCCAATCTGTCCATCCAATCTGTGATAGCCACTGGTGGGGGGGAGCATGGGGGAGACTTGATGAAGATCCCTTCATCTACTCTCCTCTCTGCTCTTCTAGTCTGTGATGCACTGAAGAAATGGCGCTAAGCGGAGACTGGATAAAGAACGCTTACTCTAATCTACTCTTTATTGCTTTAGGCGCCACCATCCTTATCTTTCTGAATTGATTTCTTGTAAGATGGTCATCATAGCCTCTTTTGTTTCTTCTGGTCTCTGCTCCAATGTTTTAGTGGTTGTGACAAACTGGAGGGATGGAGCCCAGAGGCTGTGACAGCCATCTTAGAAGTTGGTGAGTTGGAAAGACAAGGATGTAAGCAAGCAGTAGTACAATTTTTTTTGCAATCAGATCAAGGCCACGGATAGGAAAGTTATGTATGGTTTTTTTTTGAGTATTGAACCACTTAAATTGAAAATCTCCTGAACATGGTATAATCACCAAAATTGCTGGAGGTCTACAGAAGGGTTGTGGGAAAACTGCAAAGAACAGTGTTGCTCAAGCACTAAGTTCAAAGGCACAAACTAAAAGCTACAAACTTACTTACATAATTGAAATGGAAATTTACTGGGTGAATATCTAATAGCTATGAAGACCCCTCCCCACAATTTTGGTTCACGTATTAGTTTCTGGTGACCTATGGAACGGACCAAACCATCCACATTCATCATCATTTTGATCCGTGTGAAATTGCCTTCTGATCTTAATATAACTGCTGTTTATATTGAATACTAGAAGTTAGGTTAACACCAAATTTTCTTTTCAGTGTTTGCTGTTTTTTATATTCTGATTTGTATATAAGTAAATTGTTCCTCTACTCTTGCATTTGTGCTGACTTTCTTTTTAACCCCAGACAATTTCCTCCCTGATCTCATAGCATCTATATTCAATAATAATAATAATGATAATAATAATATTTTCCATATATTTTTTATTATATTATTTAATGAACACACAAACTTGCTTAATAAATTATCATCCATAACATAAAATATGTATAAAAGAAGCAGCATAGAGCATTAGGATACAAAAAGTTAAACCAGAGAAAAATCCCCACCAAGCAATACGCTTAGTGGAGAGGGGCCTGACGTATAGTGGAAACATAGCCTTAAGCCCCCCATAGACAGGCAGACTCCTCCATACAACTTTCATGAGACCTACCAACAACTATGTAGTGCTGGGTCCTCCCTGATAGAATACATAGTGATTGGAAGGTGTAGAAAGGTCCTCCTATTACATGGTTTTGGTAGAAGAAAAGTTGGTTGTACAGAAGTTGCATGGAGGAGTCTGCCTGTCTATGGGGGGCTTTAGTGTGTGATCCCAAAAATAAAACAAATGTATTGACACCAAAAAGAAAAGATCAGTTACCGTAATTAATTTAAACAGACTAATCACCAGGTTGTCATCTTTGCATAAATGGCACCAATAGCTGATTTTGGCTCTCCGTTGAAATACACACAGACAATTTTCTCAATTGAAAACCAATATATACTTCCCCAGTGGCAAATAACGATATTGCACCCCTGAATTAACCCCCGGAAGCCTGGAAGATAAAGATGTAATCTCTCATATGATTTCAGGAAACAGCAGTATTTTTTACTAACTATCATACCAGCTCAGAGGTAAGTCAAACTTTAATGTTATACATATATTTTTTAGGTTTTATACATAATATTAAAAAATCCCACACGCATGTGTTCCACAGAGTCGGCCTTACTACCTCTTTTCCCAGACGTCCCCTCAGTATGCTAGATCCCATGGGTGCTGGGAACGCTTTCAGTGTGCTTCAACTCTTGTAGCGTAGTCCGCTTTTAATACTATAGTTATAAATACCGGTTTATATATATATACACACACAATTACAATTACGTATATGCCGGCATATAAGATGACTTTTCAGTACCTTAAAATCCTCCCCAAAGTCGGGGGTCGTCTTATACGCCGGGTGCCGCAGGCAGGGGGTGCAAGGGACCATCTAGGGGAGCCGGTAACTACCGTATATCTGGGCTGTCTGCTGCGAGCACTGCTAGCTGAGATACATTGTAGCTGAGATACATTGTAACAACGAGCAGAGCAGTGTTAC
>CM070033.1:10737675-10749802 GCA_036250615.1 Ptychadena robeensis | reverse complement strand
AGCACTACTCTGCTGCATACATGCTTTCACTTATCCTATCCATACTAATACAAAAAAAGAACGGACTTCTAAGGATGTTGGAGATCTGTGGGTTGAAAGTCAGATTAGACATACATTTTTTTATTTGGTATGCGTTGGAAGAGGGGGTAGTCTTATACGGCGAGTATATAACAAACTCTATATTTTTACTGGAAAAGTCTTATACGCCCAGTCGTCTTATACGCCGGCATATACGGTACATTTTCTACTTGCCTCCAAGTGACAAGTCCTTACGCCATTTGGCAATAGAGATGGTGCATTTTTTTTTCAAAATGAATGGTCACATGTATAATTTGTATAATGTATAATAATAATATAAATTCGCAATGCATGTTCATACACTGGGATTGCGAATATTCGCAATTGCAAATATCCGCCGACATATTCTCGAAAAGTCGAGCTCAACACTAGTGATGATACCTTTGCAATTAACTCAAAATCGTCGAAAAGGCCGGATTTAAAAAAAAAAACATTTGACCATCTCTATTTGGCACCATGTAACAATGTAGATCAAAGATTATTATTTTTATAAGGAGTCCAACAAAGTTCTTTTCCTTTAGCATGGGTGTTAAATATAACTGATAATAATGTGAGCGCAGAAAAGACATTTGTGGTTATTTCATTATTAATGTTATGTTATATTTGTCTGACTTACAAGGCACGAAGGCGTGCCCCCCTGATTGGCCACCCGTGCCCGGCCGCTCCTGGTGCTCTGGACACTGTTACCCTATACATCTTACATTTACCATATCTACTCTCCTGACCTTTTTTATCTTACATTTTACATATCTATCCATCCTACCCTATCTATGTTACATTTGACCCATTTACACTGCTCACCTATCTACCCTATCTCTGTTACATTTGACCTATCTACCCTTCCGCACTAGCTGCTGCTTGATAGGTGTTGTTCTCTCTTTCTTTGTGTTTTTGGTTTCTTCAAGTTTCTTCCACGCCCAACTTTAATATCCAGTAAAGCCCATTAATTCGGATTTACCAGAAAAAAAATTAGATTCAATGGCTGTTCCTCATGACACTGAAAATTGATTGCCCCATCCCTGGCCATGTTACTACTTATGCACGTGTTATTTATACCCATAAAACAAAGTTACGGCCCGTGACGAGGGCATTACTTCAAGCTAATGCCAAGAGAAAACAGTCTGATGCATAAAGTGCTCTACTTCAATGAAAAGTCCTTTTCAAAAACTTAGTAATTGTGCCGTACTTTGCTCGTAGACTCTTTACATGTCATAAATAAGATATATAAATGTACACATTTATTACATGTGATTTAATGCACTAAAACAGCTTTTCTCACTGTATTCTATTCCACAGTAGAAAACTTGTAGTGGAGCGCTTGCACAGAGCTGTAATATATTCTAAGGGCATGTAGGATTGAATTACTACTCCTAGGAGCTAGATAGGGGAAGCCAGCAGTACAGTAACTCAAGTTTAGATGCCTGGCTATCTCCCCAAAAAGCTACGCAGGAAAACGATACCGCTCTCCGACGTTTTTTCAGCTGGGCCTTTCCATATAAGAAACGCGCTCTCTAGTTTTTTTTTTTTTCATAAATCTTTAAACCAGTGAAATGAACTCTTTCCAGATTTTAACTTGAAGCTGCTTTATTTTGTTTTTCTATTCTGTCATCTTGGCACTTTTTTTGCCAATCCTAACCTCCTGCTGGATGAGTTACAGCCAGTTATGCCAACTACAAGCAGGAACTAAGACAAAGGTCCTGCTTTGATTTCTCTGGTGAAGAAGACTTCTTTTCAAGTGAACTCAGATCTTCAGGGACTCCGAGCGAACCCCTAAGGAGGAACGTTGAATGGAAACCTCTTACGTACATTAATGTTATTAAGCGGCTTTAAGTTCAGGGCAGCTTATATGAGCTAAATTTGGAGCTTTGCCCGCCCAGATGTTCTGTTTAAGTGTCTGGCTCCCAACTTTCTTTTCTCACTACTCCGCTCCGTTTTATTTAAAATGCATTAAGTTTTTTACTTTGCTGTCTGTTCAAAAGTCACTTGTTAAAGTCAGTTATCAAATTATCTGGCGATAGCAATTCGTTTCACAGGCACGGTACACTCGGTATCTGGCTGATCACCGTAGATAAAAGACCGACTATGATATAAGAGCACAAGATGTAAGTCACACGATAGTCATATTGATTTCCATGGCTTTATAGTCGGGACTCGCTAACGTTTTCAGCGCTTGGAAAGTTAACAGGCTTGTTTTCATTGAAACCCTCCATAATCATTGGGAAATGTTTATATGATTACACTTTCTTTCCAGTTTTATAGAGTTAGATATACTATTACACAGCTGCAAAGGCTTTAATATTCTCTATTTTTGTGTCAGGTTATTTAATAGGTGATTACACTTCGCTTTCCTAACTTGATGCAGTGATGAGAAAGGGAAAAAGTGAAAGAGGATGATATTTTGGTGGTTTGGGGCTCATTTGTAGAGATGGTCGAATTTTTCGACTTGCTAACTTTGTTAGCTGATTCCAAAGCCTCTGGACATAGTATCATCACCACAATTTTTGGAGATGTAGAGAAGAGTTGTGGGAACATTTAAAAAAAGTTTTGCTCTAGCACATGTAGTTTTTGCATAAGTTAAGTTAAAAAAACAAAGTCGAAATTGTGATTTTTGACATTTTGACTTGAATTTGAACTTAATTTGTGCAAAAACTGTTTGTGTTAGAGACATCCTTTTTTCTTTACTTTTTTCTCTAAATCTCCAGCAAGTTTGGTGATGATACCATGTTCAGGGGCTTTGAAATTAACTTGAAATCATCGAAATGGTCGAATTTTTGAAAAAAAATTTGACCATCTCTACTCATGGGCACTTGGGTAAGAACATAAAGATTAGACAATAATTGTCAAGAGAGGAAGGTAGGTCCTTGGCTTTTTGAAACATTGCGGTTGGATAGACACCATCTGCTAAATGTGCACTTTAATGTTTTAAGTCTTCGATCAAGATAAAGAATATGGAAAATTGTTTTCATACTTACCTGTAATTTTCCTTTCCTGGCCAAAGGTACCCATACACGTTGCGATTTTTCGTGGACCGATTCGACTCCCGATTTTCCCGAATATTCGATTTCGACTCCCGATTTTTGCTTTACTGCTATTTGTAAAAGTCGGTCGGATGCACGATTTTTCACCCGATTTTTCACCCGATTAGTCAAAGGCAAGATCCACCCACCGACCCGACTCGAAGGTCAGTTGTATCAGGAAATCTTTTAAACTTCTCTTTTAAATGTGGCCGACGCGACTGAACATTAACGGGCATCATCATTCGGGACCCGACCGACTTTTCGGCCCGATTTTCTTCCCGTAAAAACAAGCATCGGTCGGACTAACTTGCATGTTACGAATCCCGAACGATGACCTACCCGACCGACCGATCGGGTCGGAAGGGGTAAAATCGCACGAAAAATCCGCAAACGTTAAATGGGTGTACCTTTACACCTCATTTCAGCCCACACGGGTCACTCCTCCCCTTGACCCCCTAGGACATCCCATAACCAGCTTCTAAACTCCCCTCCCGTCCATCCGTTCGATGTTTCATTAACAAAGAGACTCCTCCAAACGGGGGGAACTATAGGTGGCTGAACATGAGGTGTAAGCCAGGAAAAGGAAAAATTACGGTAAGTAATGAAAACAAATTTTCCATATTCCTGGCTTCCCAAACCTCATGTTCACCCACCACGGACTTAACAAGCTATACTCCTGGGTCTGGACAACGAATTCCCGAACAACCAGAAGACAACCGAAATACTGCAAAAAAGAACATCCATCTATTATGACAACTTCCGACAGAATGGCAAGAAACTCAATGATTCTGGGCGGGTCCTTATACAACCCACCACCGATAAATTCCAGTATGAAGGAAATCGGTGAGGCCAGGCCGCACCTTACAGACCACCCGCAGCCGACACCATTGGGAAGGACTTCCATGACGTCCGCCACTCCCCAGTCGAGGGAGCCCTATCTTCGGAAGGTGTCAGAAGTGCCTGCCGCCCCCCCAAAATCCCGGAATGACTCGACCAACCATGCCGCATGCCGACACAGGTCCGTTGAGGGACCAAAAAGATGGCCCTACGGAGCCCCGTATTGAATAGATGAACAAGTTGTCACACCACGCAAAAGCAGATGGAAGGCCTAGAAACATCTAAGGAATATAATATGTTACTACCATCCCATCGTACCAACTCATCCCCGTCATCCGTCTCGGCAGAGAAGGTAGAAATACCGCCTCCCATTCGATATGGAATGGATACAGGACGCGGGCAGAGATGCCGTCACGGCCTAGCACGACTCCGCCCCCGGTAAAATGTACAAAACGGCTCCTACCCGGAGAAAACAACCCCCTGCTCTTCTGAAGCCACCGCTATCCAGAAACCTCAATTTCAGGGAGAGAATGGCCACAATTAGAGAACCCGCCGTCCCAAACGGAGGCCAAGGAGTGCTGCGTCACACCACGCAGATCCCCCTTCGGGAACAGGATCCCTGAGATGGCGCAATTTCACAGCCGCCTGCAGAATTGGGCGACAGACGAACCCCACCCAACGAACCCCCGCGACGGCCGACAAAGCGAGACTCGGACTGTCAGGGACCTGCAGTGCCGAGACCCTTCAACCAACCCCGTCTGAGAAGTGCAACCCCAGCGGACCTCGTCTTGGAGACTGGATCAAAGCGACGCTTGAGGCAAAACCCCGAAGAGCCGCCCAGACCCTCTGGCATGCACGAATGTATAACTCCGTCTAGCCACCAACAGAGTCTAGAGGCCCGAGTCGGGAATGGCCCTGCGTTGAAACCTTTGCCGCTTGTCCACTCCACCTTAGACCCTCAACGTCCGGGACCAGCACGTTCCCGTGATGCTTCACCCCCCGCGCTGTAGGCAACAGACCCGGTTCCAACGGAAAAAGGATTGGCGATATCGGCCGTCCTTTTCCCCAGAAGGGGAAACCACTGACACGGCGGGCAAAAACGTGAGAACCACAGCCATGGCCTCCACCACCCTCGGCCCGGTCTTCAAGAGGACTTGATTGCTAGAGCAATGGATGAAAGATGTAGACCAGCTGAAACCCCCCCACTCCAGTCCCAAGGCTCTTGGGCTAATGGCCCGAGGATCCGTACACCACAAGCGTTTTTTACAACCGGGGTTCCCTGTGGCATTGGGGGCCGTAGCCATGAGGCTCGATGATCGCATCCCCCATCTCTCGCAAAATGCTCCCGTAGGCAAGGCCGTATGCTCATTCGTTCGGAGCCAGAAACACCCAGCTGAGCCTATCGCCACCTGGTTCCGCGCCCCTGGAGAAGAGAGGATGCCCACCAAAGCAACTGAGATGCGTCTCCCAGACAAGTTCTCCCTGCCACTCTGTAAGAGCATCGGGGTACCTGGTCCCCCCATGCCTTGCTATGTACGCCACCGCGTTCACATGGTCCAAAAGGAATGCACCCTGGAACCCGAAGCTGTTCTCAAATTGTGCAAGCATACAGAACCGCCAAGCAGTTTCAGATGATCGGATACCTCCGAAATGCGAGGGCCTTCCAGGCCTGGGCCTGGCCCCCCTGCCAGTGAGCACCCCAGCCAGCCAGCTCGCATCTGTTGTGACCATACCTCTGACGTCGGACCGATAGGGTTGCCCCCTGCTCAGTGGCGGCGCCAAGGGGTGCTTGGGTGTGCTTAGACCCCCCAAAATCCTCGTCCAGAACCCCATGTGTACATGGAAATCTAATTTTGGTTGAGGGCAAGCTCTCCTAGCACCCAGGTAGCACCTTCAAAAAAAATGGCTGGAGCCACCCCTGCCCGCTGCTCAGATTCTTCGGAAACCAACCATCACAGGAGAGACCTGCGTACTATGTGGTACCGCGATTGGTCGGGTCAACGACCGTTGTCCCCACTGACGAAGGAAATCGTCTGACAGAGTCTCGGAGCCAACTGGCCCAGGGCACCCAGGAACGGCTGCCGTAAACGTGAAGAGAAACCTCAAAAAAACAGGCCTCGCGGGGACAACACAGGCACGCTATCACGCTCTGCGTCCATGTCTGAATCTGGCACAGCTTCCGACCAGGAAGAGTCAGATCACCTTAACGTGTGAAGAAACGCTAGGCACGGAGACGCTGCACGGCTCCCACCGGCTTCCTGGCGGTTGCCGAGCCACAGAAACTTGCACATTGGAGCGCCCTGAGCCACTGAGACCCCAGTCCCAATGGGGCCTTGCCAACACAGAAGATCGTCTTAAGGACAGATGGATTCGATGCCTTCGAGGTGAATCAATGCGATGCCAGACAACAGTACAGTGGAGATGAGAACAGACGGCGGGTGCCATACTGAGGCCAAAGGGAAGGCACACAAACTGAAAACATCCTGGCGGACCGTAATTCTCAAGAAACGGTGATGCCGATGCACACAAGCACATGTAATAGGCGTATACGCTCAAGTCTATAGTTGCCATCCATCGCCCACCTGTACAACCCGGCTGGCGGTCTGCAGGAAGGGACGCATCGGAATGGTGACACCCGGATGAAGGCACAGAGCCGCCTCAAGTCCAGCACTGGTCTGAACTACCCGTGGCCTGCACTAGAAACATTGGAGAGTATACTCCTATTGGCCCCCTTCGGGCCGTGGCACTGGCGCGACGGCTTCTGCCACCAGCGTCTTGACATATGACTCCGACAACTTGACCTGCGCCAATCCTGCTGGAGGTCCTGGCCGGAAAACACACCTTCGGTGGCCGTCTGCAACACTCCAGCGATTACCCTTGAGAGACAATACTGATATCCATGCGTCTGGAAATCTGGGCCCAGGACACCCCTAAACGCTCCAGGTCTTGCACCACGGAGGATCTACGACGGAGGATCAAGGTCTCCAGGGGGCCTGGAGAAACTCCCGACAAGGCGACGGACAGCATCTCAGTAGGCGCCTCCAGATTCCTAGCTACCGCCAGGGGCCGGCTGCAGCCCCATTGCGCATAGGTCTCCAGGGCATGGAGTTCCTGCGGGCTTAACACGACTTCCCGCCTGGAAACTGCCAATAGCTTCCACAATGGCTTGCAAAAAAACCACAAACAGTGTTCCTGAAATGGACCCAAACAGAGACTCTGCCTTGATGCCGTGTGGAGGCCGACCATTGTTTGTTTTCTCAGCACGGGCCCTTCTAGGCCCTTGGCCACGGAACAAACACCTTACGGTGGCAGTCTGCACCACTCCATGCGTACCTTGAGAGACAATACTGACTATCCATGCCAGTCTGAAATATCGGGGGCCCAGAACACCCCTTTGAAAGCTCCCGGTCTTGCCACCACCGGAGGACTCTACGACGGTGGACTGCATAGGTCTCCAGGGACTGGAAGACCCAGACCCGGGGCGACGGGACCTAGCCTCTCAGTAGGCGCCTCCAGAATTCTAGCATACGCCAGGGCCACTGCAGCCCATTTGCGCATAGGTCTCCAGGGCCTGGAGTTCTGAGGGATAACCCGACTTCCCGCCTGGAAATGCCAAAGCTTCCACTAATGGCTTGCCAAACCACAACAGTGTTCCTGAAATGACCAACACAGAGACTCTGCCTTGATGCCGTGTAGGGCCGACCAATGTTCAGCAACATGGGGCCCCTTCTAGCTGTCAAAGAGGAGACATCAAACATGGCGGCCAAATCGCACCTGGTACACTGCTGTGTATCGGCCATGAAACTGCCGCTTTGCCTGGAGACTCCTTGAGGGCCAACTCCAAGGCGTCCACGTCCAACTCGCGTGTGTGGAGAATCAATATCAGGACCCACACCCGCCAATGCCCTAGCCACAGATGTGAAGGCCACCGCGGTCTTGCTGCCAGTCCCATCAACGCAAAAGCTTATCATTAGATTGGTTGTCCCACTCTGCGATACATCTTGAAGACCACCGAGTCTCCCTGCGGTAACAGCATCTGCTTCGCCAACCTTAGCCGGGAGGCGTCCACTTCAGACGGGGAGGCCCAATACATGACATCCACCTTCTTTAAAGGGGATAATGGTTGCCATGCTATTGTGTAGGCCTTGGCGCCAATCCAGGCGTGCCCACTCATCTTCGATGATCTCCCGGATCTCCAACACCACAGGAAAACAAGGCAAGGATTTCTTCAGCCCAGGATAATGCTTCCGTTTAGATGGAGGGGACGAAGTCCTCCTTCCAATCAATCGCTTGTCCAACTGAATTCACAAACACCAGGACCGGTGCCAAATCAAGCGACTCCCGAATCCGGTCATACTCCAATTCTCTGGGGAGGACCTAAACTGTCCACCAGCTCTTAAGGGGACACACAGAGACATTGTCTCCAACCGCCCACTCCTCTTTCCTTGGACGGCCTTTGGCCTGGCTGGCTTTTAGCTCTGCCATACTTTCAGCCACTGCCCGCTTGATCAGTGCCTAGATGCCATGAAACGCGTTGAGTAAGTGCAAGAACAATTGTTTAAATAACTGTAAATTTTCTTTATGTTTGTAATCACAATAAAACTGTAACTCTTCCTAAATATTGCCTGAGAAGTTCCCTTTTGGGTTGGAAGGTGCAACCGTTTCTACTGTGTTTTCTTTTGATGTAAATTTGGGGGACAAAGGCTATTTTTACTTGAGATATTTTCTATACTTTGAATGTTTAAAGTCTATCTATCTAATGCATGGGGAAAATTGCATCTTATCTAATGCATGGGGAAATTGGTTACAATCAGAACCTCCCAGGACCATTCCCTCTGACAAAGATATTTATTTTTGTTTCTGTATACTTCCACTGCCATTATGGTGGTCACACCGGGACTTCTCAGATTTTTTGGGGATGTAGGTTCTTTGCCATGCACATAGAAAACTCTTAAACTTAAAATTAAAGTATGTTCCATCAGATGAGAGTTTCTAATTTGAATCAGCTCATTGAGATGCTATGATATGTGTGAGGACCCCGGCTGTACCAGTTACCGCTTGCTGGTGGCACTGTGCTTGCACTTCCATGGGTTGGTTTCACAGTCAGCAGCAGGTGGCTCCCTGCAAGCATAAGCTGGGTGGAGCACACCTGCCTTGTTAGCCTTAGAGCTATATAGGTGTGCTTCATTCAGACATGCTTGCTGAGCATTCTTCTCCACATTAAAACCAGTTTTGTTACCACCATTCCCCGTGTCAGTGTGTGTGTTGCCTGTCTGGTCGCCCCCTCTGCCCTGGATCCTGACAATATGTTTAGAGGGCAGATAATTAAATGACTAGAAGCTGAGATTGTTTTGATTTGTAAAAAGGTATTTTCTTGGTTAATTGTTCTCTCCTTAAATTTGAGACTTAAGGTTCATCTCATCCAAGCTGCTTATTCTCCTGAGTAGCTGTTGCCTTGTCTTCTGTGTGTCTTCCTTCTACTGTATCTTCCTGCCGAGTTGTAAGTATCAATTTAATTATGAATGCAGGAAAGATTTGTTCTGCCCCCTAGTGTTGTAAATGATGAATACCACTTACCTTCATGTTTGTGAATGTACCTCACTTTACCCTTTCAAGCATGCAAATAATCTTGTACAAATACAGAGTAAAGGTTGGACAATTTTTTATGTTATTTTCAAAGCAGCAAGTTCTGGAAAACTGGATTCATGGCTTATGTTGCCAATGTGTATTTCCTGGCTTTCAAGCTTTGTGTAAGCATGCAAGAGAGCTAACATAGGTTAGCAGACAAATCATATAAACACTTTTAAACCCTCCTGGTGGTTATTTTTTTTTAATCTGTGAGCTTAAGCAGTATGGGAAATTAAAAACGAAGTAAGAAATTTGTTTATACTTGCTGCCCACTCTAGCACCCCCAGCATCATCAATAAGAGGACTTAAGACGCCTATGCCTGTACTACAATACAGGCGAATGGCTATGGCACACCCCCACTCCCCAGCATCATTACTGACAGGGTGGATGGATCCAGTAAGAAAATTGAAGGGCATTAATATGTACCCTGGGCTACAATAAGACGGGGGTAAACAGTCTTCTCCAATGTATATTCATACATATTGGCAATTGGCATGGAATTACACATTTGATGACCTGATAGGAAATGAAATAACATCTAGTAAGACAATTAGGGAAAGTTTATTCACATGACCTATTTTAAGTCTGAAAGGAAAGCATTTTAAAAAAAATTTGTGTGGGGGTACTTTGTTTTCCTCGGTTGATATTTTAATGGTATCCCTCTTTGTGTATTTGATTTGTTATCTGTGTACCTCAAATGTTATGAGTGTAAATGTTATGACATCTCCGTAAATCTCTGGGCAATGCCGTTTCAATGGGGACCGGCATCCCCATTGAAACTAACGGCCGACACACAATGGGTGCCCGTCGCTGCTGTGAGCCAAGAAGTGCAGCGTGATGACATCATCACGCTGCACTCCACCGCTGATCTGTCGGCCCCCACTCAGTACATGTCACCCCTTTAAAGCCCATTGCACAACTGCAATACATATAATTCAATAGACAAGGAAAACACCGATTTGGGGTTTGCCCAACAGCACATGGTGGATTCTCCGAACATTTGGAAAAACTTTTTAGCCAATTTGGAATTACTCAATGGAAAACCCAACACTTGCCACCATCCTATGAATATCATTCCTTCAACAACACCTGGAGGTTAAAGCTTTATGCTGTAAATAAGTTCTCTAGATGAGTTTCAATCAATGTTGTGAGGTTTTTGATATCTGAATCCCCATTCCTATTACATTGACACTCTTCCAGACACACAGAACATTTACAGAACAAAAAGTAAAGGGGAAACCTCCCCTATGGAATAGCTATAGAAACCTATAGAAATTGTGACTCTTTACCACTAGGACAATTGATTTGGGGGGGTGGTTACAGGGTCGGTGCCAGAGCGACAGGAATGGACGAACACGTGGGCGTAATCAGGGGGGGGGGCACTCCTCCATCTCACCATAATTAAGTGTGGGTGGGGAAACCCCAATCGAGGGGGCACATCTGCATAACTGGGCAGGCATGGCCACCCACAGCCCATCCATGGAGCCGACCCTGGCTGGCTAAGGAGTGTCCCCCAGATTAACCATCCGTGCCCGCCTCTCAACAACTCTGTTTCCAACCCCATAAACAATATTTTTATTATTCCTTGTTGAAGGGGATTTCCATAAAATTCTGTTGTCATGATAAAGGAGAAAATGTTTCCCAACACAAACATAAAAGCAATAAAAAACTGAAAATATTGTGCTGTGCTCAGATGGAACATTGAGAAAAGTTTTTGTCTAACAGAGTAGCAGTATTCCTCTAATAGCTTTACTAGTTTGTGGATAGGTTTAACCTGTTGCCCGGAGTTGCTCTTTAATTATTAGGTTAAACTCTAGAGCACCTTGCATGAGATTACATCCCTCTCTGTGCTCTTATATTACAGTATTTAAGGAAGATTGCCATGTCAAGCAGCCACCTTACAGCTATTCTCCTCCAAGGAAACCTGATCTTCTGCTTCAAGCTCGGCGAAGGCTGCAAGCTCTGCAATTTCTTCCACAGGCACATTCTAATGTAAGTCATCTTTACAGCAGGGAAACTGCTGCCAGCACCTCCTGAAACCTCTCGCTCCCTCACATAAGCCATTAGCACAGATCCCAGAGACAGAAAAAATGAGCAAACGCATTAAAGAGGTTGGTTTGATGTCAAAAATATTACATTTAATGAATGAAAATATTTGTTCTAGGGACAGAGTTGCAGAGTAACAAGAAAAGTTTGACCGCAAGGCGGACAGTTCGGCCGCGAACAAGCATGTTCGCCCTCCTTCTCACCAGCGGACAGTACGGGTGTTCAACCCGCCCTGTTCGCCGGCGAGAAGGAGCCCTCTATTCTTCCTCCGGTGGGATCAGAAGCAGCGAGATCCCGCAGAAAAAAATTTTTCACTGAAGACCGGGTAGAGAACCAGTCAGTGATGTCACATCCGGTTAGCACAACCAGGAACTATGCATTCCAGGTGCCGGATGTGACAGCAGATTCAAATTCCCGGCCCAGAGGCAGGGAATTTGAATCTGTCCGCGGACGGCAGACTTTTTTAAAGCCAGCCATACACAGTCGGATTCCATGGCCGCTCGATCACCCATCCGATCGA
>CM070033.1:10715586-10725633 GCA_036250615.1 Ptychadena robeensis | reverse complement strand
CCCCCCCCCCCCACCCCTAACCTTGACACCTAAAATTCGTAAGATTAACCCTGAAATGCCCCAAAACTAGGGCTAATGTAAGGGTAGGAAAATATCTCAAAACACTGGCATTGATACAGGATATTAAGTAGATAGGTAGCTTATATCATTTTCGGATATCCATTCAGTGGCATCACCAGCCCAGTGCCAGGATTGTGATCTGCACTGGGTGACACCCCAGTGGAGGGGTGACATTAAAGCAACCAGAGCCATTTTTATTTTCTGTATATGTGCTAAAGCAGGGGTCAAATGGTACATGATGGTACAATTGATCAGATAAGTTTAAATATTGACTGACAGTCAGTATTTAAATCACACAAGACAATCAGACAGTATGCTCGGGCACGCTGTTTGTGGTCTCCCTTTTCCAGAGCATTCCAGGCCTTATGTTAAAACCCCAAGCTTTTATTTATTTATTTATTTTTAATATGATTTCTGCTAATAAAGGTGCTCTTGTGAAGTTTAGCCACTGATCTCCATTTGACAGTCCACTAACACCCGTGACCCATGTTGGCCCATCAGTACTGCCCAGGACATGTGACATTCCACGTTCCCTGGATTTGCAGGCAGGTAAGGATTACCTTCAAATGCCAACCACCCGCACACTGTGAGCAACCACTGCAAACAGCGGCGCAACCACTGAATAAAGGTGTAGGCCTTGACTCCACTGCGTCACATTGACACAGGTAATGACATGGTGCATGCATTGAAAAGCAATGCTCACATCAAAACCAATTGTTTTTCAGACGCATTTGTTACACATTTTGCCCGTAGGAGTAAATAGGCTGCGTTAAGCGCCGCATTACAATAACACGCTGCTCATGCGTTCTAAAAAATTAAATGTGCCCTTGCCCTCCATTGGTTCCATGAAGTCCATTGGAGACAAGGCCTTTCGTTCAACTTCAGATTCGATTTTTTGATCGATTTTTTTTTATCGGATATCGTTCGTCTATTTCTCGAAGGTAATTCGATTTTTTTTTAATTTTTGTACAACCACAAAAAAAAAAAAAAAAAAAAAAAAATCTAAATCATACATTGTAAAAATCCCAACATTCATTGCGCAGGAAATACGTCATGCTACTGGTTAAATATCGAGTCAAAATACATCGAGTGAAATAAGGAGCGTTCGTTTTTTACTCGGAAAATAAAGGACAAATGAAAATTTACCAACATGTTCGATAACCTTGTGAAAGATTTTTGGTCCGATATGGAACAAAAAAAAATCCATCGGAGCAAATTGCCATTCTACATTTTTGTACAACGAACCAAAAAATCGTTCGTCGTTCGTCGGTCGGACGAAAAAATCTTGACGTGTAAACCCACCTTTAGTGTACATAAGGTAAGTGTCTCAAGGTAAAAAATGTTTAAATCCAGACATTTGTGCAGTCATACATAACATCTTATAAAGTGTACCTAACCCTAGTGCAAAATGTGAATTGAATTCCAACATACAAGGGGTCATACTGTATATGGTGGCTGCATTAGTTTCCACTCTTCACTCTTACCTTATGATCCTGTGGTGACATACAGCTGCAGAATCAGGGAAGTGTCTCCTTTAAATTTCTTGGCCATGATGTCCCTGGGCTCCAAGCAGGTGTAAGGGAGGGTTCTTCCCTAGGAAGTTGCTCAGTGGGGAAGAATCTGATGGAGTAGGAGCAACTGGGCAAGATGTCCACTTCGAGACCCATATCCCACCACAGTCTAGACCAGCGTGCGGGCAGCCGGAGAGTGCTATAGCATGCAAGATCTTTTCATGCCCCAGTTAAATAAATGTTAATAATAATAATAAAGTTACAAAGATTTTCCGTTTTTTTGCCACTCCGACCACGTGGAGCGGATCGGATTGCCAGTGGGGATACTGCTTTAGTTGCGTACCTGCTGTATCCGTTCCCAGGACGGACAATTACCAGCCGCTGTTGGCCGTACTTTCCCTGGTCCCACGTGGGTGAGGTGTTGTGAACTGTGTGGGTACCCCAGGTGGAGCTGTTTACCCTTATCTTGAACTCTTCTTAAGGATAGTTAAGCCTGCCATACACGCACCGATCAGAATCCGAAAAATCGGTCGCTGATCGGGGGTGCCTACATAGGGCGACAGATCCCTGTCGACCCACAGCTCGGCTGGCCAGAGAACGGACATGTCCGATATTCTCTGGCCAATGCCGTTACTTTCAATGGAAACCGGTGTTTTCATCGAAAACGGCCGACACACAAAGGGTGCCCGCAGATGCTGTCAGCTCGGGACTGCAGCGTGATGACATCACCACGCTGCTTTCCAGAGCTGATCTTAGCAGCCCTGTTGGCCCCCACTCGGTGTGTGGGGGCCTTTAGGCTAAGTTTACACTGCTTTCAGCTCAGAAACCAACAGCACGTTCCTGCCGCCACGGGAGAAACGACTTCCTGTGATCGTCTGCAAAACAGTGCAGGCGATTACAGGGCATCTAATAAAGGACCCCATAGAGGTCCTATGGGACGGCAGCCGGAAAACCGACCGGCGGATGCCTAATGTGGCGTCTGCCAGTCGGTCACGTTAAAGGGTCGTTTACCTGGCGGTAAAAAACCACCAGTGTAAATGTACCCTTATTGCTCCAGTTTACATTGTCACAGCCGAGACCCCGTTGGGCCTCGATTTAAAATAAAAGTTGATTTAAGCCATATCATCGATGACGCAGAAGAGGCGCCCCCAGAAGAGATCGCCGGGAATAGGTAAGTATCCCTAATTGTAAAGGTGGGTTTACAGGTGTAGTTTTTTACATTCAATCAACAAAGAACAAACTTTTTTTGGTTGATTGAACAAAAATCTAGAATGGCCAATTTGTTCGATAGATACATTTTTTTCGACCTCAAACAAAAAATCATTAAAAAAGGTCATCGAACATGTTGGTAAATTTTTATCTGTCATTTTTAATGTATTTTGATTCGATATCGGGATGGACGAACAAAAAAATCTAATGTTACATTCGATAAATGAACGAACGATGTCCGACAACGACATTGAACAAAAAATCGAATTGGCAGTTGATTGAAGAAAAAATCTACACGTGTAAACCCACCTCAACTTGGCTTAAGTTTGCAGGGTAAGCTAATTTACCCTGAGTTACCTGGTATCTGGCAACCAGGACGGAGAATAAGCACAGTCAATGGGTTGCAGTAATCTGGGACTGCAATGCCCAGCCAATTGTAGCACAGAGCATTAAGCTGGCCATACACCATACACCTTGTTATTAACTTGTGAACCATGATTAAAACACAGATGATTTTTTGTTTTGACACATAGGATGTTTTTATCGTCTGCATGGAGCACTTGCATGGCCTAACTGTACAAACTCTGACTTGGACTTTTATCTCCTGAAGAAGCCCCCCTGGAGGGGGCGAAACGCGTCGAGAGCTGATGTTGGACCACTGACCCACCTACAGGCCAGAGATGCAGAGCACCTGATGGGGCTGCTCCTGTGTACACAATATGTAGAAATATATAACTATGATTTTGGTTCAGGACACTGATTGACCATGTACCCATTGGGTTTAGAATGAATAAACCATTTCCTATTTTTATCGTATGGACCTTTATGCTTCAATCTTTAAAGCTTACTGCCGTTAAAGTCCCAAGAGGCTAGCCACCTCATTCTGTTGGTGTGGTTCACCAACTTATCTTTTTCTATCCTTTAGATCTACCAACAACTATGTAGTGCCGGGTCCTCTGCGATTTGGATTTGGTAAAACTAAAGGAGATCTAAAGGAAATCTGACAGAGAGATCTAAAGGTGTATGGGGGTCCTTAGAGTTCCCTAGAAACCAAATGCTTCTCCTGGTGTGTCAGTGAATTTTAATGTACTTTAGGAAGTCAAAACCCATTCCTAAGTATATACAGCCCTAAACGATGCTGTATCCGAAGCTATGGATAGGCCAGATGTTCCCTTGCTTTTAATTGCTGTAACAAGAGATACCTTGTTAATATGATCATATATCGGGGTCTATGTTCCCACCGTCTGGATGTGTATAGTAGAGACGCCATATTTCTGGATCCTCCAACATGTCTCTTTCTTCCCATTGACCTCTCATGAGACTTTACACATATATTCCTGCGCGGGCTGAGTGAGTGAAGAAAGATGACTGAATTCCCACATGACACGTCCGACGCATCATAAACACGGGCGATAGGATTCACACTACGCAATGGGTTGGATCGTATTCTTCACACCAGAAACATCATCGCGTTAATGTTCTCAGTTCACTAAGTTGAGCCCAACCTCTAGAATGACGTTTTTATGAGATCTTGTTGGGCAGTGAGATTTTAGGGGAATTTTCTTCATTTCCCAACCCAAGTTTAGAAACTTAGGGCCCCCATACACCTTTAGATCTCTGTCAGATTTCCTTTAGATCTCCTTTTGTTTTACCAAATCCATGTAATATGAGGAACTTTCTAAATCTTCAGGTTTTCATATGTTTAATAGCAGAGGACCCGGCACTACATAGTTGTTGGTAGATCTAAAGGATATCTAACAGTAAGATCTAAAGGTGTATGGTCAGCTTTAGACTCTGGTTTCTGATTGGACAGTTTAATCCAATCACAAATAAGCAAAATGTAATTTTCATTGCAAGAGAAGGGAACATGGAACCTTTAGGTAAAGAAACAGCTTTCCTTTCCAAATGGATGCAACATTTCAGGGTCATTGTCCTGCTGTCAAATTTGAAAATCTGCGGGGCGGCATCTGCACATCAGAAATTTTGCGATGCCTCCCCCCAGTGCGCCTGCCTTTTAACCACGCAGCTGCCCAGGGAGAATATTTGCCATTAGAATATTTGTGATCAACACTACCATCTATGGGGGATCACACTCAAATGGGTTGCTCCTAGACCATCAATCCGCACAAATGTTTTCATTTCAGGGGTCCTGCCCATGCTTATTTGCACACAAACAGTCCAAATATAACTTACCCTCGCATGGGGTTAATCTTGAAAAAGACTGAAAAAAAGTGCAGAGCCACCTGGCTTCACACCATCCAACATAAATTGTCTTTGGCTTCTCAGCAGCAACAGGCGTGGGCGTCACAGGCTCTGTGAGCCCCCTGTAGCAGCTACCCCAGTAACCACAGGCCTGGGCCCCACACTCTTTGTGTGCCCCCTGTCTCCACTCAGTCAGAAGCCCATGGTCTTCTGATTCCCTCAGGAGCTGTGTCTCCAACATCTATCAGGAACCCCCTAAAAACACTGGCCTCTGCTCGTTTTGTGGAGGCACACCTGGCTCCACTCACCTGCGAACAGGTATAACCATTTAGTGGACCCTGGGGAATAGGGAGGCCCACCCAATTCCATCCTCCTTATCCCAGAGCCTTTTAAGAAAACACAAAACAAAACACTCAGCACACTATAGTTGCTGGGTAATAATATCCCGGACTCCTTCCAGGACACCACCAAATGGCCCATTCCCACAGTGACAGATGACCAGTCTGTCACACATCCTATACTTATCAATCAATCAATCAAAATACATAGAAAATCTGCCCGATACTTGAACAATCAACTGAAATTTACCAACATGTCCAATCACTGCTGCTTAAGTCATTCATGTAAAATAAACGCAACACTTTTGGGGTTGCATGAGCTGAACTCAAAGATCTGAAGACCCATTACTCTCAAATATTGTTCACAAATCTGTCTAAATCTGTGATGGTGAGATAATCCATCCCACCTCACAGGTGTGGCATATCAAGGTGCTGATTAGACAGCATGAATATTGCACAGGTGTGATTTAGACTGCCCACAATAAAAGGCCACTCTAAAATGTGTAGTTTGATTACACAGCACAATGTCACAGATGTCGCAACCTTTGAGGGAACATGCAATTGGCATGCTGACTGCAGCAATGTCTACCAGAGCTATTGCCCATGAAGTTAATGTTCATTTATTACCATATTTACCATACCATAATTTTTTTTACCATAACCTGTCTCTAAAGGCATTTCAGAGAATTTTGCAGTACATCAAACTGGCCCCGCAACCGCAGACCACATGTAACCACACCAGCCCAGGACCTCCACATCCAGCATGTTCACCTCCATGATCTCCGACCAGCCACCCGGACAGCTGCAGCAACAATCGGTTTGCATAACCAAAAAATTTGTCCTAGTAATCAGTTTGAGTGGCTCACATTTGATGGAGTCTGGCACGTTGGAGAGGCATTTGGTTTTTACTGTTCAGGGCAGACAATATGTGCGGCCTCGTGTGGGTGAGCAGTTTGCTGACTTCAACGTTGTGGATGGAGTGGCCCATGTTATTGATGGGGTTATGGTATGGGTAGGCATATGTAATGGACAAGGAACACAGGTGCATTTTATTGATGGCATTTTGAACACACAGAGATACTGTGATGAGATCCTGAGGCCCATTGTGCCATTCCTCCACTATCACCTCATGTTGCAGCGTGATAATGCACCCCACATTGCAAGGATCTGTATACAATTCCTGGAAACTAAAAACATCACAGTTCTTGCATGGCCAGCATACTCCACCAGACATGTCACCTATTGAGCATGTTTGGGATGCTCTGGATTGGTGTTCCTGCCAATATTCAGCTACTGAAGAGGAGTGGAGTCAACTCTATGCCGCAGAGAGGTGTTGCACTGCATAAGGCAAATGACCCCCTCAGTAATAGTGATGAGCAGCATAGGCAATATTTGAATTCACAATATTTTGTAAACATTTCTACTAATATTCGATATTCGTAAATTTGAATATTTGCAGTATCATAATGTATTGGGAAAATCATATTCGCATTGCTATGTTTGTTTTCCCAATGTTAATATGACTTATACATGGCCATACTGTGAATATTTGAAATCGCGAATATCCTTCGAGATATTCACAAAAAATATTCGACAATCGAATATTCAAGCTCAACACTACTCGGTAAGGCAAAACTGTGCATATTTCAGAGTGGCCTTTTATTGTGGGCAGTTTAAGGCACACCTGTGCAATATTCATGCTGTCTAATCAGCACCTTCATATGCCACACCTGTGAGCTGGGATGGATTATCTTGGCAAAGGAGAAGTGCTAAATAAAAGTCCCCATACACCTGACGAGCCGATGAGCGACGGACTGCACTCTGTCGCTCAGAGTATCAGCGGACACCCTTTGTGTGCCGGTCATTGGCCAGAATTTTACGGACATATCTGTTCTCTGGTCAGCCACGCTTTGTGCCATGTGAGCACCTGCGATCCATGGCCGATTTTGCCACCCTCCGATGGCCACAAGCATGCACGCGTATCTGCCGTGGCTCGCTAGGTGTATGGGGCCTTAACACAGTTTAAGAGAGGTTTTTGAACAGTATTTTATAGTAATGGGTCTTTTGTGTATCTAGAAAAAGTTTCAGATCTAAAGCTGGCCATACACCTTTAGATCTCTCTATCAGATATACTTTAGATCTACCAACAACTATGTAGTGCCGGGTCCTCTGTGATTGAACACAGGTAGACTTCATTGTTTAGAAAGTCCCTCATATTACATGGTTTTGGTAAAACAAAAGGAGATCTAAAGGAAATCTGACAGAAAAATCTGAAGGTGTATAGGGGCCCTAAAGCTAGCCACACGTGGTTCAATTTTGGTTCAATTGATGCTCGATTAGATCGAGGAATTCAATAGTCTAATCGAAAATCAATCTTAATCGCATCAACATACACCCCACATTGAGTTTGCGATTGTGGTGAGATTTCGATTCCAAAATATTACTAAAATCGTCGATTTTGGTCTGGAAACGTTTGAATTCCAGATTGAGGTGGTCTATGTTATGTATATCTAATCTAATCGATCCAGGAGAAACACCACAAACATCGACGATTATAAAATGATTTTGGCACAATCGACGATGATTTTCCAACATGTCCGATCAAAATTCGATTTGATTTTCTGTCTTCATCGAACAATTATCGTCGATCGTACCATGTGGGCATTTCTCGATTTTCGTTCAATCGATGAAAAAATTCATCTAATCGAGCATCGATTGAACCGAAATCGAACCGTGTGTGGCTAGCTTAAGAGTTCAGTTCATGCAAAATCAGAAGTGTTGCGTTTATATTTTTGCTCAGTGTAAATATATATTTATTATATTTCTGTTTTAATGTATTTTCTTTAGATCTGATGCAAGCTATTAGAACGAAGTGTTCTTCAATGATCTCTCAGTATGGTATGCTGTTCTCCTGATTAGTCTCCAAACTATTTTTATCATTTGTGGAGTTGTAGCTATATTGGCTTTCCCTGGCGCGGTGTGAACAATGTATGAGGACTCATCTCTCCCCCAGACATTTTTCTGTGATCTCTCATTGAATAGAATATTTTCCCATAGTAATGTGTAGACACCTGAGTAAGCAGACGTCTCAATAGCGCCGGGGTGACACAGACTCCTGAAACGATAGCCATGTGCTCTCCTATTTTTCCTTATAACAGAGACATTCAGCTTTCGACGTTACTTAACATTGCATAAACGCCTGAGCTCTTGACGAGGTGGGGGGGGGGGGGTCTTCGCACATAGTTGTGGTAAGTGAGTCATTGTGCTGGGAGACCGTGGGCCTCATTCAGACAACATTTTCACACAGGAAAAATAAAAGCAAGAAACACATGGACACAAACGTTTTCAATCACATCGCTTCGCCTGCTGACTGTTTAAACCATGTACAAATGTATAAACTGAACATGGGGGATTAGTGTCTGCTGAGTCAGAGACTTTTCCCTGAAAGATATCGCTGTAAAAATCTATTTATTACAATTAGTTAGGACAGGGTAAATTATTGGGTTTATGTTATTCTACCATTGTGTATGCTTGGTAGGACTACAGTATTGATGTCTAAAGCTAGGCATGCACGGTTTGATTTTAGTGTTTGGGCGACTAAAAACGCTCACAGTTTAGATCGATCGGCGAAAATTGTCTGATAACGATCAAAACATGGATGTAAATGTGATCGGACATGTTGGAAAATTTCTGTTGATTGAACAACGATGGTACTAAAATCGTAGTATTGTGTTTGTTGGTCGGGTCAATTATATTCGATGAACACAATTATAAATGACTCTTTCCTGTGTTTTTTGATGGAAATTAAATGAATCAACTTTGGTCATATTACGATCGGACCTTCCATGTGGTACTACTTTGCATTCGATAACGATCCGTGTTTGATGAAAAGATCAAGATCTGTAGTATCGTGGAGGGTACTTATTTGCTCTCAACACGACCAGGTTCTTTGGATGCTCGGTGTACCCCTGTCTTCACCACTCTCACACACAATAAAGGATTGCCCACTCAGCTGGTAAGGAGAATATTTACAGTTTTTACTAAAAGGATTATTTACAGGCATCACACCAAACCCAAGGGCAGGGAATGGGGCATAGGCTTAGGATGCTACTGTTGCAAAAGGTGCCTAACCAGCTGCTAAGTGTAGACAGAGAAGTGGCCGCGGCTCTCACCCAAGATGTGGTCCTTAACAAGCTTGGTTTGGGTACCTTAATGGGGTAGGTGTGGGAGACATTTTGTCGATCCTCTGCACATGTCACCTACCGGGGAGTCGGCTCTCTCGCTGGAGATGGTTCAAGCTATTGGTCCTACAAATCAGTGGTTCCCAAACTTTCCCTGCAGGAACCCACGTTTCTAGATAGGAACATAATCTTGCCCCCCACCCATTCAAACTACACCATTTCAGATTGGGAGATATTAGTGTTGAGCAGCATATGGTATATTCGAAGAAATATTCTAAAATCATAAAATTTTATCCGTCTGTATTCTATTGCCTTACATTGCGCATGCCCGTGCTCAATGATTCGCAAAGATTTACAGCTTCTCTTCCTCATTCTGTGATCTTAGCCAGTACAAGCGAACTGTGTATTGCGCATATCCATTTGCAATGTGCACACATATGCGCGATGTTTGCCGGTAAAAAATGTTGAAGCATAATATGCCAAATATTCCAAAAAAGGTAAGAAGAGAAACACTTCTTCAAATGTCCCTACTCATATCAAATGGTA
>CM070033.1:10671467-10693875 GCA_036250615.1 Ptychadena robeensis | reverse complement strand
TAATAAAAGTATTCCTCAAAAATACCACTTGCCTAATAATTCTGCACTCCCTGTATAGATCAAGCAAGATGACAGAATAAATTAAATAAAATGTAAGTGATATAAATTTGCTGAAATATGCAAGAAATATATAATAATACTTACATTAAAGGAGGTTTGCAAGGATTGATCTCTCCGGGCCATGTGCTTTCCAGGATGATGTCACTTCCTGGTTAGGGATGAGATCATTTCCTGCTTACAGATGCTGGAGGGCTCAACAGGAACAATGGGACACGTTTCAGGTTGAAACTCTTTGTCAACCATAGGGGCAAGGGGGGCAGTGAGTCTCTCTATATATATACACACAGAGAGAGAGGAGTGCCCTACTCTAGTGGGAAAGGAACACAGGTCTCCCTTGCATTGAACCTAGCTGCGCTGCGGTACTATACCTAGTGTGAACGAGACCTTAAATATATAATATATAATGATTTTTATTGCCTAGCTATATTTTTGTTTGAATGTAGATCTATATTGTAAAAAAAATATAAAAAGCAAACATAACATATTCATTACACTTACCCATCAGCTGGAAACAGCTACTCAATCCTAAAGACCACTTGACTCGCGGAAATGGTGATAAAGAGAAGAAAGGGGTTTTTTGTTTTTGTTTTTTTCATTTCAATTGGCTAACTTTGTGAGATAATTGCAAAGCCCCAGAACATGGTATCATCACCAAATTACTAAAGATGTAATGAAGAGTTGGGAGATAGAGATGGCCGAATGTTTTGGTGAGCTGTGTGCAAAGCCCCTGAACATGATATCATCACCAAAATTGCTGGAGATGTAGGGAAGGGATGTGGAATATTTTGGAAAAAAAAGTTTTGCTCTAGCAAGTTTTGGCATAAATTAAGTTCAAAGTCAAAGTTGACATTTTGATTTTCGAAATTTTGGCTTGACTTTGAACTTAATTTATGCAACAATTATTTGTGTTAGAGCAATTCATTTTTGTATTATACCCCCAACCCTTCTCTACATCTCCAGCAAGTTTGATGATGATACTATGCTCAGGGGCTTTACAATTAAGTAGAAATTGTCTAAATGGCTGAATTTTTTACAAAGAATTCTACCATCTCTAGTGGGAGAAATTATTGCTCTAGTTTTTGCATAGATTAGGTTCAAAGTCAAGTTCAAAGTAATTGTGTATTTTGTAAAACAAAATCCTCCTGGATATGTGTGTGTTTTAGGTTTTTATTGCACTTTCCACTTCGATTCTAGTGATGTGATACATGTCAAAGAGTTTTATATAGATAGGCACACATGTAGAGTGTTATACTGTTAGTCATTGATGATTACAGAAAGCTTGGAGTGTAATTGATACCTTTTATTGACTAACTGAAGTCATTTCATTACTTCAATTAGTTAATAAAGGGAACCATTTGAATGCCAAACTTTCTATAAAGATAGGTGTATAAAGTGTAGACTTCTGGTCATGCAGCATAAGGATCCCAGGTTCTTGTGGGTTTCCTCCCCCAATGTTAATTGGCAAAAATTGTCCTTGGATTGTGTTAAACTAGGCATACACGGCTCAATTGTTTTATAGATTTGAGGGTTCACGTTCACGACACTCGGTTGTGCTCGAATCTATTAAAAAATTAATCCAGCCTTTCTTTAAGCAGGATCAATCAATCCTGCTCGAAGAAAACTCGGTCATACAGGGAACCAACCGAGGATTGATGATGGACAAGACTGCTGATGCAGAAGGGTTGCAGCTCGATATCGAGAAAGCATAAGTGATATTGAGGAAGCTCGAACACCCCCCTTGATTGTACGGGCATTGAGCCGTGTATGTCTTAATAAGTTGCAGAGGCTATAACAGTGGTTCCCAAACTTTACTTGCAGGGCCCCCCTTTCCAACGTAGGAATAGTATGGAGCCCCCCTCCCTTGTCAAACACAGGTTAAGAATGAGGGTTAGCGCCCCCCTGGAATACCTTCACCCCCCAGGGGACCCCGCTTCCAGTTTAGGATCCCCTGGGCTATAGTATGGAGATTTGTGAGCTCCTTTGAGAGATAGTTAGTAACATGGCTGTGCAATATTAATTATGCATAATTTGTCAGTAATATAAAAAATGTACCACTCATGCATTGACAATTCATAACGGGTGACAAATTTTTTGACACATGGGCCACAATGGGTTCTTAGATTTGACAACAGGGCTGGACCAACAGCCTGTAATGGCCTCCTGCCAGAGGTGTCCCAATTCCTCCTATACCTTTCCTCATTTAAGCCTGCAGTGTGTTGAAATAAGCCCGCACTGGCTCCATGACATGGAGGTCAATGGTGATCTAGACTTGCCACGATGCAGGGCATGGGCTTTAACTATGGCACCAACCAGGGCTTGAATCTTCAGTAGAGATATGCCATTAGCACAATGATAACTAGGTATTTAAATGATAACGGGTGACACATTTTTTGACACATGGGCCTTAAATTTGACAGCAGGGCTGGACCAGCAGCCTGTAATGGCCTCCTGCCAGAGGTGTCCCAATTCCTCCCATACCTTTCCTCATTTCTGTGCTGGGGGTATGCAGTAGGGACATTCAAATTTTTCCCTGCACCAGAAAAAAAGAAGGTAAAAAATAAATAGACTTGTTCACTGCAATGAGCAGATTTCGTCTCTAGGCATGTGCGCTAATTACAGGCAGCAAGCGAAGGGGACCTTAAGTGTCTTTTTCCTGGGCCAGACTAAAAAGCTAAAAGGGCCGGATCTGGCCCCTGGGCCGTAGTTTGCCAATATGTAACTTAAAAAATATAACTATAGGCATGCCGTGAATACATACATTTTTGTGAACAGCTAAATTGGTGGGTTTAGTTCTGTTTGGTGGAATGATCCAGGTTTCCATTCACTGGACCACATCAAATACCAGCCATACTGTGTTTAAATAAAAGTTTCTAACAAGCACAGGAAGTTCTTCTTCTATGACAGATAATGTGTTGCACGCATCCACAATACTTAGAACATTTCTCCAAACAATGGTTTAGCAGATTCACCCTTTGCTCTACTAATCTGGCGAGATTTCTTAAAAGTTTGACATTCCTTAGACTGTAGCTTAAGGGCATGGCTCCATGTGTCAAGCAAATTTCCCAAATGGATTTTGTATTCCTAACCGCAGTCTGAGAGATAAGTGTTTGTGTCTAAAAAAAGAAAACTGGCCGGTCCACAACTTATTATGTCTACTAGTTAAAGATCAGACAAAACTTGTCAGCTAAAAACCAGCCCGCGTACGTTTTGTGTCAAAGTGAAAAACTTGTGGGCAGATAGAAAGTAGTCAAACTGTGATTAGGGCTTTAAAGTGTAAATGTAAAAGAAAACAAGAAGGAGTTACAAATACGTCTATTTCTGTTTCTAAGTTACAATTGACATCTATTGTGAGACTTACGAACGGCTTATTTACTAAAAGAGTTAAGAATGTTTACACAAAGCAGACCTACCACCATAAATGCATAATTATACGAATGGCACTTGAAGGAGAAATGCCCAAAAAAAAATTCCTGTGAGGAAAACCCACCTTCTCCACAAAATGACAGCACAGGATGAGGTGGAGGCGTTCCTCTGTACCTTTGAGAGAATCACTGAGCAGCAAGCTTGGCCAAAGGATCAGTGGGCAACCATTGTGGCACCGATATTAGAGGGTCATCATGGACCGTTACCTTCGGGCCCTCCCACCAAAATTGCAGAGGTGGGTTAGCCAAGCAGACCCAAATACAGTGGACCAGTCAGTTGAATTTGTTGAGCGACACATTGCAGCATAGTCCACCCCTGTCCACATGTCAGCGTAGATCTCCCATGGAAACAGGAAGAAGGCTCCAGAGAGGGAACCAGAGGCGGAGGAATCTAAAAGAAGCTTTGGTGTAAGCAGTCCAAGTCAGTCCAGAGGATGACTCCAGTGCTGGTGGTGAATGGGGTCATATTACTGCCAAAAACTGGGCCAAAACCAGGTGTGTGGAATGGTGCAGAGAGTACCTGTCCAGGTTTTTCCGCTGATCCTAAAATGCCAACCTGTGTTGTCCAGATCGGTAAGAAGACTGTCCATGGGATTCACATAAGGTGGAAAATTTGGATTTGCTGTATGAGCTATAATAGAAGAATCAGTGTACATAGTAGCAGAGCTTTACATTAAGAGCTGAGATTTAAACCCTTCTCTACAACTCCAGCAATGTTTCCCCAACCCTTCTCTACAACTCCAGCAAGTTTTGTGAGGATACCATTTTCAGGGGCTTTGCAATAAGCTGACAAAGTTAGCTAGCACCATGCGAATTTACGCCAATGCGAATTTTCCACTCCCGCATGCAAAAATGTTAAATAAAATGGCGATACTCGCACGCGAAAAAGCGGCACGGCAAATCAAAAGCAAAGTTCTTTTTTACATTGAAATTTCGATTTCAGTCGAAATATCCGGCTGATTTCTGACTTTTTCGGTGAAAAGTCAAAATGACCCCATCAAAATTTGACTATGCGAATTTTCGGCGAAAAAGTCGAAATTTCTACTTCAAAATTCGTACTGCAAATTATTCGACCATCCCTACTTTTAGGAAGACACTTTCCTCTGTTTAATGAACTGTGTCAGGAGAGAAAACAACTTCCAGAGACTGTAAGCAGTAACATCCAGAAGGATGGAGAACCCATCTCTCAGGACAGGAGTGTGCAAGGGGGAAGAATATTGTTCAGTCTGCATCAGATACTGTACTGCATATTCTTGAGAATGCTTCAGATGATTGTGAGTTGTCCCCGTAATGCCTGGCATACACATGCCGATGAGTGGCCGATTTTTCACCTGACCAGCGGGCGTGCGCACTCACGCCGTCTGTCAGCGGAAAAATTGTCCGCTTATCGCGTGTGCCCACAGCTCGGCCGGCCAGAGAGCAAACATGTCCGATATTCTCTGGGCGATGCAAGCCGATGCCATTAGCTTCAATGAAGAACGGCGCCTTCATTGAAGCTAATGGACGGCACACAACTGAAGCAGCCCCATAATGCACCAGGATGCAAACGTGATGACGTCATCACGTTTGCATTCCGGTGCATATCGAAGCATGTATGTCGGCACCTATCTGTAGGTGTTTGGCAGGCATTAGTTGTGCTAGCTGATGACCCTGAAGTGTCCGCAGAGACCATTGAGGAGTCTAGCATGCCTAATCTAGAGGCCTCTCACCGAAGCATGGAAAAATGTTAAGGTGAACAACGGACAGCCAGAGAGTCTGGGGGCAGAATGTATATTTCCACACCTTGCGGTTAAGGATGACATGTTGTACCATGTCAACAGGTTTCGTGGGGAGGTAGTGGAACAGCTTGTGGTACCCCAGACATTTAGGAGAACTGTACTCAATATGTACTCATACCTTGGGAGGACACCTATTATATAAGTAGACCAAAAAACTGTGTCCTACAGCGGTGGTTCACTAACCACCATGTACAACACTGGTGGTTAGTGAACATCCCTGGAGTTTGGTGGTCTGTGAGATCCCCAGTGGTGGGGGTCATTAAGACCTTAAATTACATGTCCTCAACTATGGTGGTCAGTAAGGGCCTCAATGACCTTCCTGCCAACTATAGTGGTCATTGTCCTACCCTCGGTAACATTTTCATTAGCTATAGTGATCATTGTGGCCCCTTGGTAACATCTTTCCCAAATATGATGGTCAGTGTTGAGCTCAAATATTCGAAATGCGAATATCGGCTATTTGAGAATTCACAAATTTCGCGAATATGGCGGCGGATATTCGCAATTTTGAATATTCACGATATTCTCCAATGGGATGCTTATGGCCATGGATTGCGAATATATACTCCCAATGCGAAAATAAATAGCATAGCATAGCATGTGACCATTCATTTTGACAGTAATGCACTCGTGAATCATATTAGTAGAAGTATTCGCGAATTCGAATATTGACGCTCATCACTATCAGTGAGGGCCCCAGTAACATTTCCACCAACTATAGTGAACATTGTGGCCCTCAGTAACATCCTTCCCAACCATGGTGGACAGTAAGACCCCCAGGAACCCCCCCCCCCCCCTTAACAATAGTGATCAGTTAACAGCCCATCTCCCTGTATGTAGCATAGCTCGGTGAAGTGGCCAGAGCAATACTCTACCTGTTTAATAATATTGGTTCCACAAGTCACACCCCCATTCATACAGGTGCATGAACAAAAATCTACTAAGTTTAGTCCATGGACACGCTCAAAGGTCCCACCGATCATCTCTTCTCCTTATACAAGCTTGAATGCACCTATTAATTATAATTTTTTCTATGTTTTTGTAATTAAATTTTGCTAGAAAAAAATGCAGCAATGCGCCCATTAAGAATGAATGGGGGCATGCCTAATACAAGGCCATTGTGTTTTGACCACATTTTCAGCAGGACCCAGTGCAGACAAGCCGTAAGCATTATTATTACCCAGGAAATGTTTAAGCGCAAATGCTAATACTGAGAAACAAGCCAATGCTCAAAACAACACTAGTGCATACCATAAAACATAAAAAATTTACATTTCATCATTTGCCCCCCTGGGTTTCCTATTTTCTTTAAAAGAGTGATATGGGTGATGAAAACAGTTAACATCATAATCTGTTTGAATTAGATGCCCTATCTACCCCCACCCTTCATATACTCATTAATGACACCAGGGATCTGAGGTCAATGATGTGAGCCCCTGTCTGGAAGGCACGGGGAGCGAGGAAGCAGACAGGGGGACACTGCAGGCCCCAAATGTGGTCGTGTCAGTTATATTTGTAAACCACAGATTAATGAAGGATTTATGTGTATGTTTTAGATACTAGTTCTATGTAGTTAACCTCCTGAGCGTTTGCCACGTGGCACGGTTTTTTCAAAACCGTGCCACGGGCAATCGCGGCGGAGCACAATATGCTCCGCCGTGATTTCCTGCTCAGCTGGAGGACCTACACATAAGCCGGCGTCACTGGAGACGCCGGACTTATGCTGAAGAAAGGCGACGCCCCTCCAGTTTGACGGAGGTCTATGGCGCCGCCTACCCCCGCCCCCTTTGCGTCACCGGTGACGTGATCGGGGGCGGACCCGGAAGCATCGGCGAGACCTCGAGCGTGCCTCTCGTTAGCTGGGGCTGAGTTTCATGCATCATGAAACTCAGCCCGAGTTAACTCGGGGAGAACGCTCAGAAGGTTAAGGGACCCTTCCAGACTACCAGCGCTGCAGCTGAAGGCGGCACAGTACCACAATGCAGCACTGGTAGCGTTAATGTGTGTAGCTAGGCACCTGTGTACCTTTTACTCTGTGTACCTTTTACCTGTTTAACCTGTGTACCTTTCACTCTGACCTTGCATTTGCGTTTACAGTAAGGCTATGTCTCAACTGTGCATTACAAGCATTACCGTAAATCCCCCTGCTTGCAGGCGCAGTGCAATTAACCAGTGTGGATAAAAATCAATGTTTTTTTTTATTTACATCTGATTTGTTTATTACATTTTTTTGCCATTCAAAGGATATTCCATTATGAAATAAAGATTCGTTTTTTGTTTATTATGTAGAATGCAGCTCTCAGTTTACTTCTGCAGTTCTCAAAACTGAATTTGAATCAGCAGAGATCACATGCCTCTTCTTCACAGTCAAAATGTTTGTCAAACATGAACAAAGTTAAGGAATCAAGTTTTATAAGTTTTAAGTTTAACTAAGACATATTAAGCTTATTAAGTAAATTTTTAGGGAATGTTTTTAGGGTAAGAAGATGTCATTTCAATCATTGTCAATTTCAACAGCAATACCCCCCAAACACCCGGGAACAGATCTCCAGCTCTCAACATATATTTCATTGCGATTTGGCTCTTTGCCTACCACTGCTCTAGCCCATTGGATAGTATGTGCATGTGCTGGATATACATGAATGCAACTTGGCCAATATTCGCTGAAAGGATAAGTGCGAATAAGGCCTTATGGTTGGTCAGGGAAATTCAGATGCAACTGGCTGTACTTGTTCAACTTCAAAATCAGTCCACATACCATCCCACCAGACTCCTCTGGGCTTCTATAATTCAAAATACAAAAACGTTGTCCTGTCTAGTCAGGCACAACTGGGGTTTTCAAGGGAAAGAAAAGTAAAAAACGTAAAGAAACAAATATAATTCTAATGTTCAAATTTTTATTATTATTATTTTGATTATGAAACAATCCAATGTGAACATTAGAATTATATTTGTTTCTTTTTTACTTTTCTTTCCCTAGAAAACCCCAGTTGTGCCTGACTAGACAGGACAAAGTTTTTGTATTTTGAATTATAGATTTGATACCCCACGGAAGTTCTCCGGTAAGGGCCCCCCCTTACTGGAGAACTTCCGTGGGGAATTGAAATTCCAGCAAAGGGAAAAATCCTATGGCATAAACATTTGTATTCCTCTTTGGGCTTGTACAACCTTGAATCAATATTAATGGTTCCCAATGGTCAATGAGCTAACATTTTATTGGTGGGGCAATTGAGTTGCACCCCACCATGTCCCACCCAATAGAAACAGCAACCTCTTATGGGTTGATCATTCAGCTGTCTAGTGATTGTACAGCTAGAAATCATGTAGGGAACTTATGAAATGAATATTTTGTTCTTGGAATTAGACTGGAATTGTGTAACAGTTAATACGCATACGGCCTTTGTTTACATAATAAACACCATAACAGTACAAAATTAAACTTGAATCTCAATGTTAATGGTCTGAATTTCTCTTAATTACTCTCAATGAAGCCCTAGGCTTAAAATTTCTCAGTAATTCCTTTGATTCCATATTTTTTTACTCTTAAAATGTAAAAATATATTTGTCCTGCTGAGCGAGCTGTGTGGTCCCATTTTCGACATCAGAAGAACAATGAACACTCGAGGAACCACCTTCATGTACATGTATAACAAGGAATCAACATTGAGTTCTGGGGGGGTTCTACGTCCAGCAATCAAGGAAGTTTGTTTTGTGCATTTGACATTAATTGAAAGTGATAAACAGGTGGAATTATAACATGTAATGTAGAGTGGAGTATTTGCTTTTTTCCTTTGAGGTGAGAATAACACCACTAGCTGATATATTTATAAAACCAGCTGTTTCAGACACATGGAAACATTTGCCTTTGTCATAGCTGGGGGAAGTCTGGCGTACTTTTAAGTTTCTTATGTTCTTATTTATGTAAATTATAAAGCCACAAGGCCGGCGTTAGATATCAGTTAACGCGTAGCTCCATACTGGGCGCCTTGGAGTGTCCTTCGCTGTTTAGGAACCTAACCTTTTCATTCCTCTTACCTCCACATCACTCGCTTTTGTAGACCAGATGAAGAGATTTGTATAAATACATTTGCTTTTGGATTTATGACTGCTTGAGGTCAATTATGTAAAGATTCAGATTTTTGCATGACTGCTGGGTGCTGGAACGGATTAGTTGCGCAATAACTGGGTTAGCGCTTTGCCCAGAATTGTACTTTAATGTTCTCCAGGAAGCTTTGCAGCTGTGCAGCAATTGGAAAGTCCAGTCAATCTGAGTTTCATGGAACATAATGCAGCATTCTGGATGGTCTATGTGTGTGTTTGGACTGAACCGCAACACAAAGCAATATACTTAAACTGTAAGTTTCAGAAAAATGAGTTCATGATATGAAGGCTCTGGAAATTGTATTCCAAGAAGCTGCTGCAATAAAATTGTATACAAAAGAGCAACTTACATGACTTCTTGATGCTTTCATATGGTCCATGTTTGCAGAACAGTGAGGTATGTTTGGTTTATAAGACGCACCCTATAGTTTTAACGTTTTTTAACATATAATTGCAATATACAGCAAGTGTGTAGGTCTGGTCCATGCAGTAGTCACTCTATATTCCTCCAGCCAAGCCAAAAGGCCAGAGCCAAGAGGTTTTATTCAAACTATATAATTTATGCCAACAACATCGATCAGAGGCACATTATGCAGAAGCACTACATCAGTACAGCCCACCCACAATAAACCCAATAAATAAATATTATTAATATTATTATTATTATTACACTGACACCACACATGCCCTTCTACCACTATGTGTACCATAAGGGCCCACCAACTTCACTATGTGAGGTGAAATGCCTGACATGCAGTGCCAGAGAAATCTCCAGTCCCACACATCCTTGATGACTCCTCCATGCATCAGTACACCTTACCATAACGTCATCTATACATCACATCTATGCATCAAACTTTAAAACGGTACCATAAAAAAGCAACGGGTATGATGGGGGAAGGGAAGGAGGGTGCAGGGAGGGGGGATAGACAGGTCCATAGCTTTATTTATGGACAAAATCAACATGACGGGAAAGGGGGGGGGGACTCTTCAGTCTTCCTCTTCCACCTCCAAAGAGTCCATAAGATGATAGTCTCTGAGCAGACTGTGGATCAGTCTTCAACAGTCCTCAATGGACATCCTCACACTCCTTAGGATAATGCATCCTTAAAACAACACATCACCCTCCATGCTCTACTGATCTCAGTCTCTGTGTATATACCCTCAAACAGTCCATACAGTGCACCAAATTGGGTGGGATGCTAGTGACACATACTGCGTAAGTTCCTGTCCCAAGGCCCCAAACATGGCCTGCACATAGGCGCACCACCAGAAGAAGTGCCAGTACCAGGAGGCAAGGCTTAGTTTCAGCAGAGTGTCCAGGGCTGAAACTATAACATGTGTCTATACACTAGCAGTACCCATTCTCTGAACCCACTGATCAACTTATGGATAGACACAATTTACAATCTGGCACTGACATCTTACCCACGAGCAGCTATTTACCAATAGGAGGAGAGATGAGTCTCTGCCACATTTTTCTTAATTGCAGTGCAAAATGTTAATATAAATACACTACTCCTGACATATAATATAATAAAATAAATCTAAATAACCTCAACTTACAGCTATATACATATGGGAGGAGCCACATTATATATTTACAGCAACAGTTTTAGCTCACAACAGTAAAAGCAGAGTGAGTTGATAATTTAATTGTTATCTACATTTACATTTTTTTTACCTTTTGGGACTATAAGACACAGATATGTTTGCATTAATTTTAGGGGGGGTGTCTTATAGTCCAAAAATACAATACTATATTGCCAGAAGTTGCTCTTCATGTCATTGAATTCATTGAGCTGTATCTGTACCTAGGCATATTGACTTATGGGTCTCTTTGTATTGGATCACTTTGAGGAACTCAGGTAGCAGTGTGATAAAATGTCACCAGTGAAATTAGTCAATTTGTAAAATGTCCTTATTGTTAACGTATCCTTATTAATTATATAAGTAATATTTCTAAATTGCTAACATTGTATACAGCACTTTACAACGTACATAGTCATATTACTAACTGTCCCTCAGAGGAATTCACAATCTAATTTCCCTACCATATGCATCATATACATCCCCCTGTCAATTGTTAGTGGTAATAATACAAATTGGAAGAAATTATGAACAACAGCAATTTAGCCATGGTCAGCCATGTAAAGGTGCACCTCCAAACTTTGTATGGCCTTCAGATTTGCTAAAAAAAAGTGCATCATGGAATGGGTTTCCATGCCCAAGCATCCAAGCCTTAAATCAACAACTGCAATGCAAAGCTTCAGATGTAGTGATGCGAAGCACACTGCCGATAGTCTCTAGAAAAGTGGAGATATTTTCTCTGGAAAGACCAATCAGACTTATCTATCTGGCAATCTGATAACCAAGTCTGTTTTTTAAGCCTGCCATACACGCCGATGTGTGTAGGCAGACTAGTCCCGATATCTTTCCGGGAGGCTAACGTGATGACGTCGCGAGCGCGCACGCCCGTCGGTCAGATTAAAAATCGGCCGCTTATCGGCATGTGTATGGCTAGCATTACAGACGCAGGAGAATGGTACTAGTCTGACTGCAATATGCCAAGTGTAAAGTTTTGTGGTGACAGTTTGTGGATGGTTCCTTCCTGTGCCAACGTGACTGTACAGCAGTGTTCAAAGTAAGATCCATACAGATGGGTTTGGTTTGCAAAAAATTGCCTAACCTCAATCCTGCCTAGAGACTACAAGCCAGGCCTACATGTCCAACATGAGAGCCTGACCTCACAACTCATTTTCTTTATTAATTATTACATTCCTTGTGGAAAGAGCTGGATCTGGAGCTACAATAGTTGAGCCAACTCCATATAAAAGCCTGCAGATTATGAATGGAACATCTAAAATGTGTGACCAGTTTATGCGTGTTTAAAGGCTGGGGTTTTTTTTTTACAAACTATTAGGGCTGCCCCCACTGTGAAGGCTGTCTTCCACTCGCATAGACAGAGCGACCGACCCGCCGCTTGCGTAGACCGAGCTCGCATTTTGTCACTAGTGCCAGAATTCTCCGCCCTCCCCCGGCTCTCGTCACAATTGCAGTGTCAATTAGACACCGGGAAAAGTGAAGCCCCCTCCCATGACATGGAGGTCTATAGCGCCGCCTTCCCCACCCCCCTTTGGCATCACCCATGATGTTTTATAATCAGAGGTGATTGGAACACCTGAATTTAAAGATTTGGAAGGGTGTCCCAATATTTCAGACAATAAAGTGTAATGCACATGTAGTGGACAGTGTATTATGTGTATGGGTTACCAGAATTGTGAGCTTAAAGAGTTAAGTGTGCTCTGCTGAGATGTTGTAGAAGAATGTAATCTTATCTTGTTGTTGTGCAGAGCAGATGTCTGTGCATCGATGTTTTCCCTGTCAATTAATCCCGCTCAAAAGCAGGGACATGATCGTAAATCACAGTCGCTGTCCATTGCTTTGCATGGGGACCGCAGGTCTCCATGCAAAACATTGTCGGAGCTGGATAACACAGCATTGCTGCGCCTCCAGCTCCTTTGATGTCGGGCAGCAGTGCGATGATGCTGTTGCTGGGAATCTCAAACGGCTCAAATATCAAGCCATGTATTCCAGGCTTAAAGGTCAAGAACATGTCAGAAGATTCCATCTGATGTAACCATGACATGCCACATGGGAGTGCCCAGCCTGGGGACAGGTTTTATAAGGTCCAGTTAAGGGTGGAGCTAGGTCTTCGCCAGGAGGAAAGTGCAGAGAGAGGAACACTGTTGGTCCTTGTAGGAGGCAGACCGGAGACCCTGGAATAGCTGAGATGTAATCACTGACATCCCCCATGTCCCCCAGTTGGGGGCAAGTGTACCCTGGCCTTCAGAGATGACACCGGTTGGAGTGCAGGGCTAGGAAGAGAAAGTAACTGATGAGATGGCAATGGCTGCTCCCAGATGGCTAGCATGGCACTCATATGGAGGAGACTTTATTGGGATGTGTGCAAGAGACTGTGTTGGCAGAGCTGCTCCACCCAGCTGCAAAGTGGTGGTTCAGCTGTTCCTAGCTGCTCCCTTTTATGGAAGGGGAGGAAATGTTGGAGGACTAGATGTCTGGCCGCAAGGCAACAGTAAGTGGACTATTCCAAGCGGCCTCCCAGACTAGCCGGTAGGTGCGGCTGTCATGAAGGGCCCAGTGGAGTAGTCTGCAGCCGTGTGCAACAGTCTGTAGAGACCAAGTCAAGGTGAGATCGTGGGAAGATTCTGCAAGAAGCCAGGGAGGTTTGGAGTAAATCTTTCCTTTACCAATTCTATAAAACATTTTATTCCTTTCAGATTTAGATTTATTCTTTTTATGCCGCTTTTGTAAACAAAAACAAATTGTTGCATTTCTGTAGGCTTGTTTTCGTGTTTATCTGTTCCATCTTCCTTTAAGGAATGTTGTTGGGTTTTCGTACTGAAAGGCAATCCCTAAATCCACTAATTGCAACACTTAATAGCCTGTGTGTTCTGCTAACTCACTTATGGAAACAGCGCTTCTGTTTTTTCTTCGGATGACTACAGTTAATGATGTCTGGGGTATTGTGCAGTGAAGAGTTATAATGAGTAATTCCCTGCAGTAAACAAATAGAAGGGCACTTAGAAGAATAGCTACACAACCCTAAAGGTCTGCTTCACCATAGGTTGTCAGAAGAATACATGGGGGGTGCCACTCAACCAAAGTGCAGGGCAAAGGAAAAGCACTTAACCTCAATTTAATATTAGGCCGGCTCTATAAATAGTGTAACTTTTTAGCCAAAAATACCCATAATGACGAATGGGACTTACAGATAAAACGTATTCTTATCCAACTTTCGGTCATGTGCTTTGTAATGACGACCCATTTACTTACCTGGACGTTCAATTTCAGTACTCAGCACTCTTCACGGCAATGGAGCAGTCCTGTAGTGTCCTACCTCCTTAGTGTTATGGGCCATATGACAGCTCGGTCTTAACCATCTTCACTGTTGTGGGGAGGGGATCCTATTTTTTTGCCCATATCAATACCTGGACACTACTAATGGCCAATGACATCGTCATCCAAAGAATGGCCCAACACTGAAATATCTGTCCTGTCCACTATGGAGGAAAAAAAGAGGAAGTACACATGTAGGGGGAATATTTTCCTTGATGTACCGACTGAGGGTGCACCGGCATCAGAGGGTGAAGGAGACGATATGGAACTGACCGTTAGTCCTCCCGCCACTAGAGGGGGCCTAAGATAAAAGTAATAAAAGCTCCTCCCAGGGTCCAGTGTTCCTGTTGTAGACGAGAAGGACGGTCAGGGGCTACATGCCCCTTTTCCCATCAGACAGGACACCCTTAATCTCCCTAGCGCACTGCTGAGGTACACATTTCTGTACCAAAAGCGCACCATAGACTTTAATGGAAAAAAGTTTACATTGTAGGCCTGTAACTTCCCAAAGTATGTCCATACAGGAGTCTGGTACATCCTCAATATAATAACATGTTCAGATGCTTTGTGAATAACTCACAATATCAGATAATGAAGATTTCAATAATTTACTGTATCAGGTAAATTAGCACTGCGACCACTGGATGGCGCTGCAGATGTGCCAGGTTACATAGGAGAGCATTGTATTACATTGAAGTCAATGTATTACATTCAGTTCAGTACACTTGGTGTTCCCGCCCCCAGAACAGAAGTTTGTCACATCGGCAGAGAGAAGCAGGAAGAAGACTGTAGCTGTAGAGGATGTGGGGACATTGGATCATTTATTCAGGTGAGTCATTAGATCAGAGCCACATGGATCGGTGAGTTTGCGCTCCTGTGGCTCCTATCTCTGCCTGACAAATCCAGCTCATCCTGTGCAGTTCTAACAGGTCAGATAAATTAATTATAGAAAACCCACCATATCTGCCAACATCCCAATTTAACTATGCAGTAAGGGAAAACTAAACGTTTTCAGTGATCCTCCCTAGGGAGCAAGGGGACTTTTAAGGCAGTAATAGCATGGTAGCATGGTTAAAATTTACATTTACAAAACATTGCACTAGACCAGTGCAATGTTTTGTAAATGTAAATTTTAACCATGCTTGGAATTATATGTATACCACTGTATCTTGGCTTTGTATTTAATAATTTGCTAATTTTTGTATTTGACTTCACGATTTCACTGTGAATAAATAAATCTAATCTATTTCCTGATATTACTGCCTTAAAAGTCCCCTTGCTCCCTAGGGAGGATCACTGAAAACGTTTCGTTTTCCCTTGCTGCACATCTAACAGGTCAGAGCTGGACAAGCTGGGACTGTCAGGAATGGCAGGGGGGTTAGAAAGCATGCTGGTGTCTCCTGGGCACCACAACCCATGTTATCCTACCAGACGCCTGGCCGAGACTGCAAGGACAGAGCCAGTATGTCCTCCTGCAAAAGTGGGGTGGCTCCCTTGGACTCCCTATGAGAGCTGAGCAGAACACTGGAACTCTAATCACCTGAGACCCCAGTAAAGGAGAATGGCCCTCTCTGGCCCCAACTGACGTGTTCCTGCCAGAGGCCTGAGACAAGGACTGTTTACAGGTGGGGGAACTTTCCTGAGTTGCAGCTTTGTGTGACCCTCAGGCGGTACTGAATCTAAAGCAGGATATGTTGAATATTGAAATCTGTTTAAAAACTGTTACAATAAAGTTAGAGTTTGCAATACACTGGTTCTCTCTGTGGTTCCTGAGTTAACTACTTACCGTTACATACCTTTGTTCTGGGGCACCGAACATTCTGCCACTAGATGTCACTGTGACAACACACATTTTGGTCACAATATGCACATGTACAAGTGCCGATTTTCTCAATAAAGGTAATAATGACTGGAGATCACAACTTCTCAAAGTTAATGAAAATATTAGCCAAACTATTTGTAATAGTTTGCAAGTACAAATATTGCCCATGCTGCCCTATCACTAGTTGCAGGTCCGTGGAAGAGAAATATGGCCATCATTTTTATTCTGTTATAAACAGTCAGCTGTCAGCAGTCATCAACTTATATATACATACATATACTTGGGTTCTAAACTTGCTGATAATGTTCCTTATAGAGGCAACATATGAAAATACACTAACAGCAATGGCTACATCTACTGTTCTATGTTCTATCCTTTCTCAATTAAATGCTACCTTCCCACTGACTCCTGTATGTGAGCGGCATGGTGCACAGCTGGGACTTACCCACAGTGCGGTCATATGTCTTCTATAAACAGCACACCAGTCTTCCCAGAGTATCAGCGTATCTCAATACAGTTCAACAACACTGAGTCAGAATTGCAATGAAAATGAAGTCTGGTCGTAATAACAAGCAGGCCGGGCCTAATTGAAACCATTTTGTGAAACTTCCTATATCATCTGCTACTGTAGCTCTGTTAACACTTGGCTCGTGATAGAGAAAACCTATATGGTAACTTTACAGACAAACATACTAATAGGTTACATTTCAGTGACACGTCGTAATGTTTGTCTGTTTAGGCTCCTGTGGGAAAATGTTCTAATGCAAAAAAAGTCTTTCTACTTTCCATCAATTTAATAGAAGAAGTATTTCTTTATAACTTTATAACTATTTATTTTCATTTTGTAAACTTGGGCTCACATACTCTTTAACCCTCCTGGTGGTCCCACTAATTTAGAGTTTATTTTACCTAAAGCGGTATAGATATACTCAGGGGTGCACATAAGTGTTACTCTGGTACTCAAAAGGGGCCAAAAACTAGCTCTGCGTACCAGCATTACTGTTACACAGCTCATATGTGTACTAACAATTTGGAGGCGCTCCGTGTCTGGGCGGCCGCAGCTAAACATTTTACATGTATACAATTTATGTCACTTGGATAACTGCAGGGAAACATGAATAACTATGAAAGGTTGCAGTTAGGGGGGTGACATTGGGAATGTAAATTACTAATCCAAAAATAAAGATTGGACTTCGACGGGTGTTGGAGATCTGGGGGATGAAAGTCAGAGTAAAGCACTGTGTGACAGCTGGAATATGACTATGAAATGATGACATTTGAAATGCAGGGGTTAGTTACTAAGCCATAAAATGTCATGGTTGTACTAATAAGGTATGAGGGTTCAAACATGTTGTACTGTGAGAGATGCATGTGACCCAAAGCCAGCTGGTGACCTGTGGATGGAGACAGCTAATCGGAGAATCAATCAGGAACAGGGAGGTCCATCTGCAGTAGAACCTACCATGCAGGAATCTGACACAGAGGACAGTGAGGGAGACAGTGAGGAAGACCACCCTACATATGAGGTGAGTACCAAACACCATCTCCTGGTGCTCATCTGAGGAGCTCACTAAAAGTTGCCCTGGATATACAAACAGATCAAAATGTATTTCCCACCATCAATGACATCGGAGATGTGAGTGCCCAGGATGCCTATGTATTTCCATGCAGGCAAATGCTTAGTGCACCCCCTTCCACTGCCCTGGCATAGTCACGAGAAGCCTAAAGGATGCCGAGGCTGCAGGACAGCGCTACCTGAGTGTGCCTTGTGGATACCATGGCTTAATAAATTTTTCCCCTTGGGTCCACCAAACCAAGTTTGCTATCCCATATTTAGTTATTCGGCCCCATGTCAGGCATTTTTGTTTTTATGGTCACATGTCAGGCATTTTTTTTGTAGAGGTCACACCTCTGTGACCTTGGCGCAGCTGCTCCTCAAAGCCCTTGGAGATGAAGGAAGTTAAAAATTAAGTTAAATAAATAGTATATATAGAAGTATTGCCTGTGTATGTTGGCTTGGGTTGTTTGTTTGTTTGTCTGTCTGCATGTGTCTTTGTTGCCAGCACTGACACGATATTGATTGAACTCATCCTGTCCTGACCTCGGATTGTCCCTGACCATGTCACCTGACTTATCAATCTGCACTTTACTTTATTAGACTGGCCTTTGTGTATGACCCATGTCTTGTTTTCTGGGTAAGAATAAAGCCTGTTACCTGGATATCTGGTGTTAGTATGAATTGTGTGCCCAGTACTTCTTTGATTGCAGATCCTGTTTTAGCTGACATTGCAATGATCAGTTAATGTTGACCTGTGAATCAGGGAAAATAAACCTGACCATGTGTTTCCATAAACTTACCATGTCAAAACCTTCCAAAACACTAACGGCTAGTTTCCACTGTTGCGGGTGGCTGCCGTGCTATCCGCGCGGCTGCAGCCGCTCCCGCCCACACCCCAAGCTGTTTAGCATGCGGATGCATGCGGACATCCATGCGGTAGGATGTGGCATCCATACGAAAATGATGTAGCGAGCGTTCAGAACCGCACCTCATCCACATCCGCACCACATCCACATCCGCACTCGGCCGCACCAGGGGAGCCTGGCTGATGGTTTGCCTATGGATGCGGTCGGAGGGGCGGCAGCCGCGCGGATACAACCGCAGCAATCCGCACGATTCCGCATCAGTGGAAACAAGCCCTAAATAAAAAGTGTTGCTTTAGACAAACTCAAAAAAAAATTAAACTATTGGAAGCCCAAGCAAAACATTTCTTGCCAGGCATTAAAATTCTAGGATCAGCTAATTTATTATCATTAAATAATTATATAAGCGCTGGTGATTTTTTTTTTTGCTGAATTTAGAACAATTTGAAATCTAAAAGAATCTCGGAGAATAAGAGATATTTTGTAGCTGCTATCTGTGTGACATCCTGTATGAAAGTGAAGCATAGCTGTGAACACGCCCACGCTCTGTGGTCATGGGAGTGCTGCCTACGCACCACTCTGCCCTGTAGTTTGCCTGACTACATAAGCGCCACTTGTTTATGCAGTTTAACTAAATAAAAAAAAGACAACTGCTGTTATTTCTGGACCTAATTAAGGCGCCCGGATAATTTGTACTGGAATTGACACAGCAGTTACTGTATATAACTTGTGTCATTGAATATTTTACTGTATGATAATGTTCAGGACAGTAAAATAAATGCTCTGTCAATGACAATATAATAAAGTTCATAATTCTTTATGAGTCTGATAAACCTAGATCATTTGAGCTCCAGGGTCTATCCCAGTGATGGCCAACTAAGATGCTATGGGGGGCCACAAGTGTGAGCATTTTATAATGAAATAAACATGACAGCAGACAGAGTGAGAAGACATCATTAAAAATTTTAAATAACAAAACTTTTCAATGATACTTCAAGCATTAGGGAACACTGTAGTATGGTGATGTACATTGTGTGATATATATCATCAAAGGTTATGTGTCCCTATTCTCAGGTTATTAGTCACAATATATATTATACAATCACCCCCACATTAATTGTTAGAATAATGGGAGCATAGGCACTCACCTGTCTGCTGATCCCCGGACAACACTAGAGGTGCCCAGAGCTTGTTTAATAGGACCCTATAGCCAACTGTACTTTGCTCTGTCAATTATATATACAGTACTTGGTATAAATGTTGGGCTTTAACCTAATATAGGAGTATTAGAGAGTTAATGGGGAAATGGCAACTAATTGGAAGCGGCATAGGCAATTTTCAAATTCGCATTGAGAATATAAAATCGCAAAACATGGCCAGAAGCTTCCCAATGCATATTATTGCGAATTCTCGAATAGACGATATTTGTTGAATATAATGGCAATAAAGAAACTTTCATTATTATTATAATAAATAGCTTAACTAAAGGCAAAAAATACTTAAATCAAGGAGATCCTTCATATATGAAGCATGATCATAAAGGATAGAATAACCAATCTTTGTCCCCTTTGATCACTCTGTGCTATGCATTGTCCCCTTCTGATCACTCTGCGCCATGCATTGTCCCCTTTGATCACTCTGTGCCAATCATTGTCCCCTGTACCACCCGAATGGGAGATTCGGGCAGGGGTGGGTATCGGTGGGTGTCGTATTTGCGGAGGGTGGCTTATTTTAAAGTTTTGGGCAAAAATCAGGGGGTGGCTTATTTGATGGGGATGGCTTATCATAGGGGAAACAGGGTATGAATGGCTGCAGTTGGGGGTGTGAAATTGTAAATAAAAAATACTATTCCAAAATAAAAAGAGGTGTTGGAGATCTGGGGGTTGAATGTCACAGTAGGCAATGTATGGGAAAATCTGACAAGAGAAAAGCACTTTTGGAATGTTGACAATTGAAATATGACTATGAAAGTACAACAAAAATATGTGAGGGCCAAGAGTCATTCGTTTTTTGATGTGCCACACCCCGAAATTTCTTAATTACCAAAACAATCTTTTTACAAATACTATTGGGCTTTTAAGGCACAAAAAGTCAAGGATATCAATACATAATCAAATATTTATTTACAAAAGGAAAGGAACCACCATAATGACAGCTGGATTGGTTCCGTTACAAAATACAAAGAACACACAGTGAAGTCCGTCCTTGATAAGGAAATGAACAAAAAAGCAAAGAGACCATACTTGTCTTAGGTATTCAAAATCAACATGTTTCGCCCGATCGTCGGGCTTCCTCAGGATAAGCAAGTATGGGGTCACAGTTTCTAGGTTCAAATGAAGATTGAGTCCAAAGAAGGGGGATAACCAAGTTATCACGCTGGTGACAGCACGAGGATGTCCTTTTGTAAATAAATATTTGATTATGTATTGATATCCTTGACTTTTTGTGCCTTAAAAGCCCAATAGTATTTGTAAAAAGATTGTTTTGGTTATTATGACTATGAAAGGTTGACATATGGACTGCAGGTGGGGGTTAATTACTAACCCCAAAAATTTCAGGGTTGCACTACTGCTGTATGAGATCTGGGGGTTCAAACGGTGTTGTACTGTGAGTTACATTTGACATTTTACATGAGACAGCCAATCGGAGGATCAATCAGGAACAGGGAGGTCCAGCAGAAGCAGAGTCTACCATGCAGGAAGCTGACACAGAGGACAGTGAGGGAGACAGTGAGGAAGACCACCCTACATATGGGGTGAGTACCAAACACCATCTCCTGGTATTCATCTGAGGAGCTCACTAAAATAGTTATGTGCGTCCCAGACTATAACGTCTATGAATAGGTAAATGAGATTGTGGTAGCAAGTTTATATATATATATATTTAGATGTATAATACCGTAGACGGTTACCTCTACATAACCATAATACAGGCGTATGTATTATCATATAGCCGGGCGTATTGATAAAGCACTTTCGAGCACATCATTTATTTTTGTCATGTCAAATAATACGTTTTACTATGAAACCCGTCTAGATTCTCAAACAAACAAAAGTCTGTGTTAAAAGGTTAACAAAATTGGCTCCACTGATAAGTTTATCTCTGATCACTAGTGAGTCATTCTGAAAGTACTCCTACAAGCATTGACCTTTTCTATGTAGCCCACGCTAAAGTACAGAGCGCGCACACGTACTGCAGCTACATGTATAGAGTACAACCTACAAAATATTTCCATGCCTTGACACACAACATTTGAATTGAAATATAAATTTCAATTGGATAAAACACCTGAAGCCTATTGGTTGGAATACGCGAGCACCTGAGCGCATTGAACCCCTGGGTAACGCCACGAAGGCGCCAGTTATACGCAAGCATTGTCGCTGTACGCTGACTGACAGATTAATCTGTTGTTAGCTGCAACGGTAAGCCCTGTGAGTGGAAGAAACGGTGGGAGAAGCTGACTTGCCACGAAGTTGCCAGCAGGATTTACGGCCTGTTAAGACCATTTTAACACTTTGCTATGTGAAGGCTGTGCGTTTAAATAAACAAAGTTATTTTGATTGAACTGCGCAACCGTATCACGTGGTGACATGAAAATTGGAGAATATTTTCACAAATATATTGCAGTAAATTCACTTTCAGATTAGTGTTGAGCGGCATGTGGTATATTCAAATTCGTATAATCTCACGAATAAACAAAGGAACATTTGAAATTCGTAAAAATTTTATTCAACGGTATTCTATTGCCTTCCATTGTGCGTAGCTGTTTATTCGCAATGCAGCTTTACAGCTTCTCTTCTTCATTCTGTGATCCTAAGCCCCCCATCGATCCATACAATTTCCATAAGATCTACCAACAACTGTGTAGTATAGTGGCCTCCCTG
>CM070033.1:10647365-10662218 GCA_036250615.1 Ptychadena robeensis | reverse complement strand
TGGTGGGACGGAGCAGGTCTGCACAGCTACCGCTCACATCGGGCGCCGGAACCGGAAGTTCTGAAGAAGTTTATTTTAATGTGAACCTCATAAATATATAAAAATATAAAGTATATGTTGTCAAGAAAAAAAAAATGTGATCCCCTGCTAATTTTGTAAGTGTCCCCATAACCACCCTCTTGAATTTCACGCCCACCCCTGTCCATGTCACAGGCGTCATCATTGACATCATAATGGAGGTCTATGGCGCGCATCCCGCACAGTCGATCTGCTGGAGAATCGTCGAAGAAACCAAACCTCTATGCCTAGCTTAATTTACTTGTAAATGTTGAAATTTGGGATCTCATTAAGCATCTTTATTGGCTACCACTGGTCATTGACACATCACCAGTGTCGACCAGACATATCAACTACTGTTTGGAAGCAATGACCACAGCGGGGCACTGACACGTAATGGAAGAGTCTGTGGTCTGGCTTAAATCTTCCTGGTCTAGCTTAAAGCAGGGTACAGACGGCTCGATATTCGAGCCGCCCGATGTACCCTGCAGCAGCATGATGATATCATCACGCTGCTGTCAGATATAGGAGGAGTCGGCAGAACTGTCACTCCCCGTCTCCTCCTCCTCAGCCAAGCTTTGCCTGGAGACCCGCGGTCATTAGGCAAAGCATCGGCCGTATTACCGGTCATGTCCGATAAGGCTGTTTTAGTTCGGAACGGCCATCAATTTGACCCATATCTCCACGTCTGTACCCTGCTTAACTCTTTCTGTCAGATTTCCTTCAGATCTCTTTGTTTTACCAAAACCATGTAATATGAGGGACTTTCTAAACCATCAAGTCTACCTGTGTTCAATCACAGAGGACCCGGCACTACATAGTTGTTGGTAGATCTGAAGGATATCTGACAGAGAGATCTTAAGGTGTATGGCCAGCTTAACTAATTCTGGTCTAGCTTAACTCCTCCTGGTCTGGCTTAACTCTTCCCGGCCTAGCTTTCCTCTTTCTGACCTCCCTTGCCTATTCCTAGCTCGGCTTAACTCTTCAACAAAGCTACGATCAGTGGCAGCAGGACAACCATGACTCTTCCATTGCATAAGGCCCCCCATACACATTTCGATTTCCCCGTTCGATTGACCTAAACCTATCGATTTTAAAGTCGATCGATCAAAAATCAATGCATGTCCACATGGTTTGATCAACCTAGTTCGATCAGAATTGAACAAAAGTTTGATCGAAAAATTATCGGGCATGATGGAAAATATTGATTGATCGAATGTACATTGAATGTTATTTTGGATTTTGGTTCGATTTAAATAATATCCATTCTTAAATATACTTTGGCAGCCATTTTGGTGTGTTTATGGTCAACATCCTTCAATTATTTTTTTGATCGATCTATCAAATATTGGTTCCTCTATGTGGGAGATAGTTCGATCGCACTTTGTTCGATCGAACCATCGGCGATCATAAATTATGATCAAATCAATTGTAGGGAAATTGAAGCGTGTATGGGGGCCTTAGGCCCCTATACACATCTAGATTTTTCATCCAATCAACTTAATTCAATCAATTTTTTTGGTTGATTGATTGAAAATCTATGGCAGCCCACATGGTTAAAAAATTTTTTGAAAAAGGATTGGACATGCTGGTAAATTTTAATTGGTTGTATTGAAATTGATTACACTTTCAGTCGATCCCCAAAAAGTTGATCAAATATCTGTTACTACAGTTGGCATAGATCACAATCTATCACCGATTTCCCTGACCCCAAAACATTGATCTTTTTAAGTTGATTAAACAAAAAATCTAGACGTGTATGGGGGGCTTTAAGGTCCTATATTTAACATGTTGCTTTAAGAGTATTAAGTCCCACACTTAGATATCGGCTACCACATCTTTGCTGCCTGCAATTTTGTCAGATGAAGACTGAGATCCTGCCATTACAGATGGTATGTGGAGTATAATTAGGAGCCATTAAGCATTTAAGTGCTTTAACTTTGAAGCATGAACACTTGATGTTGTTATCTTGTCATTTTCAGATTCTTATTTCTTTGTCTATTTTTTTGTATTTATCTGAAAACTTATCTTATTGACCTCCACTTCAACTATGGTGAAGTTCTGCATTTCTCTTGTGGTTATTTCTGGAAATTATCCCATTTATATAAGTCTCTGGGGAGGATGAAAAAAAAAAAACAACAAAACTTCAGAACTTAGGCAGAAGAGTCGTCTCTGGAATACAACTGCATGCAGCTGCGTGCATTGTTTTCTTTCTCTATAAAACTACAATGGCTTTAGGGTTTATGAATTTATTTTGATTATTTTTGAAAGTAACACATAATACATTTTGTCATGCGTTATTTTGCTAAACAATATTCAATACTAGGTGTTTGCACAGTGTTTTGTTTATGCATTATACTGGGTTTTATAAATTAGAAAGCCAAGCACTGCCAGCTAGTAATATGAATGTGTCCCCCCTTCTAGATGTGGTTTTACCACTTTGTTGCACAAAGTTGTGGAAGGAGAAGGTACAGAGTGCTCTGCTTGAAGTGCGCCATCTGCTGGCTACAAGTGGTAGTATGAAATATTTTAATGTAGATTACAAATGGTTGGGCTGGATCAGGGGTGGGCAAACTTTGACTCATGGGCCACATTGGCCTCTTAAATTTGATAAAAGGGCCGGACCAAGAGCTTGTAATGGCTGACCTGCAATTGGGGTGCCAATTCCATGCATCGCCAGCTTTACTAATGATAGCCGTGATGTGTAATAGACAACATGTGACAGGGACATTGTTGTCTTTTTAAAATTCCTGCACTTAAAAATGCTAATTAAGAATGTCTGTGGTCCCCATGAGGATGTGTCATAATGTCATAATCACACCACTGCATTGTTCCCAAATCAATGTTTGGAAACATCTAGGCATTATGCATTGCATAGGACAAGCGAAGGGGAACATCTTTTCAACAAGTTGACAAAGGGCTGTAAAAGAAAGCTAAGCAGGCCGGAGCAAGCCCCCAGGCTTAGTGTGTCCACATCTGGGCTAAATTTTTAGTTAATTTCTGCCCTTACAATGACAGAATAGTTTTATGGCTGGTTGTTGAGAAAGCCAATCATCTTTCTGGTACATTGGCAGGTGGGATTCTTCCCAATGACCACACATGCTATGGACCCTTCTCTATTGACAACTGTTGTAAATGGGCTACCATTGGCTACCAATGCAAGTGTGATTCTTTTTAATGACCACTAATGCTATGGGCCCTCCTCCTTTGAAAACCATTGCAAATGCTCATAACATTGGCTACCAATGCAAAAGGGATTTTTCCCAATGACAACTAATACTGAGGACTAGTGAGGGCTGAACATTGGCCACGTGCGTTCACGAACAGGCGGATCAGACTAGAAAAGTTCGACGTCTGCCTGTTCACGAGGAACTACAAATTCCCTGCCTGTTCACAGGGAATTTCAATTGGAAAAACCAGAAGTGACGTCACTGACTTAACTGCACGTACATGGAACGCACAGTTCCTTATTCCAATTACCGGACGTGACTTCTAGTTTTTAAAGCCGATTTCTCCCTAGAGACTGGTGTAATAATAAAAAACTTCTTCTAGCCAGCAAATGGGGCTATGGACCCTTCTTTATTGACAACCGCTGTAAATGGGCACTTAAATATAGGGTAATTCTTCTCATTGACAATGGGACACTACAATGGTCATGTCCATCACCACTAGCTATCAATACTTTTGACCATTAATTTTAGGGGCATTCTTTTAAAGACAACCATTGTAAGAGTGTAGTGACCAGGGTTGCACCACATTTGTGTATATATTTGTGTATTGTTTATACTGCCCTGTGTCACCAGAATCTCTGTAAATTTGTGTATATGACTTTAAATTCTTCCTTGCATTCCTCTGTAGCAGGTGCAGGGATGACTAATGGCTTGTTTTCTGCTCTTTTTCTGGCCTTACATTGTAGCTTTTGATATCTGACTGGAGATAGCTACTGCCCTCATCCAAGCAGAAGGGATAAATATACCTCCCTAGGCCCTCCTTAGCCAGAGTTGGGTTAGCTCCTCAACCATCTACAGCCAGTGCGTTGCAAACTGATTTGGAGCAGATATCCTACCTTTTCCTGGGTTCTCCTGCCGACCGTCCTATAGCAGTGCCCAGGACCAAGGACCCCCATCCATGGTGACCAAAAGGGTCATCCCCTGGACCAGGACCACTTTCCCGCGAGTGCGCCCGAGCGGATGGATGCGTCTACCGGTAGGTGCAGAGATAGGCAGACGCAGGATTCCTCCCTACTCTACCTCACCTGGCCCGCTTTTCCCCTATTGCCCTGATCACTGGACTGTACCTGACCCCCTCTCACTGGGACGTGAAGCCATTATCCCCCTGCAGCTGGTAGCATCTTTACTGAAACAGTAGTTCCTAAAGTGTGTGCCCCCAGGCTTGGGTTTGGTGTTTGGACTGTAAATATTCCCTCTAGTAAAGCTGTAAATATCCCGCTGCCTGAGACTCCTTTTATTGGAGTGTGTGAGCCTAAAGCAGGCCATACACTCTGAGATAAAAATTAGGATCCATTAAAACCAACCAATTAATGCATTTTATCGTCCTGAAATCCGCGCATGTCCACATGGTACAACCGATATATTACGATCGTAATTTCCGTTTTTTTCCGGTCGTAATTTATTGGACATGTTCAAAAATTTTAATTGGTCTGGCAACATCGGGAAACCTCATAGTGTTTTCACAGTGTTTAGCAACCAATTACTGCCGATGCGGAACATTAGCATATTAAAACTTCCGGCACCACCGGCATGTTGCTGACACTGACATGGTGGCTAAACAGCATGTCAGCATGTCGCCTACGTAATAGTAGCAATCTTTCAGTATTTATATGTGTGTATATTAATAAATGTACAAACGTGAACAGACCAGAGAAAGGGTTAAAAGGTTTATTGTTTATTTTATGATTAATAGATCATAGAGAGAGAAAGAGAGATGTATATATATATATATATATGTATATATTGAGATGTGTATGTGTTTATATACCCTGTTTCCCCGATGATAAGACACTGTCTTATTTTTTTTGGAAGGCCAAAATATGCCCTAGGGCTTATTTTCAGGGGATGCCTTATTTACCATATAATATGCCAGGTCCAGAGTCCCATATAATGTGCTGGCTATGGGGGTGTAATATGAAGAGAGGGGTGTGCAGTCTATGGGGGTGTAATATGAGAGGGGTGTGCTGGCTATGGGGGTGTAATATGAGAGGGGTGTGCTGGCTATGGGGGTGTAATATGAAGAGAGGGGTAGGCTGGCTATGGGGGTGTAATATGAACAGATGGGTGTGCAGTCTATGGGGGTGTAATATAAGGAGAGGAAGCCCCTCTCCCCTTACTCCGTCTGGGTCCTCACCTCCTTGACAGGGGGGAACTTCTTCTTGCACTCCATGGAGAGACCCCTCAGGTCACTCTGCATATTCTCCAGCAGCTTCTTGATGGCCTCGGGGCTGCTGGTGGTGGAAGCCATGTCTCCGGCTCAGGACCTCCGGCCTCCACACCAAGAGAAGCGGGACAAAGCGACGAGCCGCACACAGAGCATGCCCTCCAAGAAATGCCCTCCACGACACTACAAGAGCACTACACAATGTCCATCAATGTAAGACAGACGTGGGAAAACTAAGGCCCTGGGGCCAAAACTGGCCCTTAAGTCTTTTAGTTTGGCCTGTTGTCACCTCTCCCCTCATTCAATAAGTGAAGATGACACCTAGAGGATAATTGGTTGGATTGTTTCCTAGAGACCATAGTTTGCTGCAATAGAATGTTTAATCTTCTCTTTAAAAAGCTTTTTGCTTTTAAATGTCCTGTCCTTGCTATGAGGACTTAGGACCCTTATGCCAGGCAGCCCTTGCAGGCTCTTGGTCCGGCCCCAATTTAAAAGCTTATTGTGGCCCACAAGTCAAAAAGTTTGGGCATCCCTGATGTAAGAGGCATTGTTTCCACTGACTACCAATAGTAATAGCATTTCTCCAGGTACTACCAAAGTACTAGACTATCATTCACCCAAGCATTCCAATGTTTCTAATTTTAGGGCATAAATATTACCGTTTCATGTTTCATGGTAATGATTGAAATATTTAAATACAGTTTTGGTACACAGAGTGCATATATGTGGTGTTAAAGTCCAAGGCGTTTAAATAAAGTAATGAAAATTTTGCAGATTTTTTAAAAGAATTTTTTTGCTACAGAAAACTGATCTTTGTAATTAACCTTTCTAACGTTACGCACATGGCACGCTTTTTTTAAAACAATATTTTCTGCTGTGATTCCCTGCCTGCCCGGAGGTCCCGTGCACAACTCCGGCATCATCGGAGGGACCGGAGTTGTGCTGGGAAAAGGCGACACCCCCTCCATTGCATGTGTCACCAGTTGTTTTTTTGAGCTTTGGCGAGTGCAAGCACCTGTACAATAACTCGTGTGCATCAAGTGCAAAACTAAAAAGTCAGTGCACAAAAAGTGAAAACACTCCAAGCAAGCACAGATTGCCTGTGATGTCCCCGCCCCAGAAGGGGCTAAAGGACCGGTCCCCCAAAGAGGTAGTAAATGGGACGGCAGCCAAAGCCACACATACCTCGGATGTCCCTTTTCCCAGGAGGCCTCGATCGGTAAGCCAACTCTCCCGAATACTAAGGACCAGTTGCCCCTTTGCCTGTAGCCGAAGCCTGGTCTCCCAAGTACTAGGGACTCGAAACATGGAGAGGCTGCCGGGCCAGAGCCGTAACATGTGTCACCAGTGACGTGATCAGGGGCAAAGGTTTCATAATTTTGAGGACCTGACCCCTTTAGATATGTCACCTTGATATCCATTCTGTCTCCTGTCCCCATAACACTGAAATTGTTCTCAGAAAACCTCAGACCTTCAAGGTCTCTGCTATGACTTCATAAAAGTAAAGGTGTAGTCTCTTTTTACAATCATTAAAATGTAACAAAACACATTCAGTACATGGAAAATCCATAACGTTTGACATCTGCCAAAACCAGAGGAAAAACATAAAGTGAACTTGTGAGTTTTTTTTACCTCTAAAAAAACAAATGTCAGAAAGCCCCAGAATCAGATCTAATCAGACACTAGAGAACCACCAGTCACTTTTAGCTCCGATACTTTGAGACTCGATGTCTCTGTTTAGTGCATTTTCCTTTCTCTTGGCAGGTAGTTACAAGTTGACTTAAATTTAAAGACTGCTTGTAGCTTTACTTTGAATGTCTTTTTTTGTTGCTGATGAAGCATGTAACACAAAAACGACAGACTGTTCCAGCTGCTACGTGGCTAATGTGTAAAACATAAAATCAGAACATTTCTTGTATCCCGCTACAATGTTGCAGCACTTGCAGTTCTTCCATGGAGCCGACTTATCATGTCACCATTAAAAATCAGGAAACTTACAGTGGATTTAATCTTTAAAAATAGACATATACACCTAGACCCGGGTCTTTACCCAGGGACAGCGACTTCCCCCGCGCCGCCATGCCTGGATCCTCAGGCCAAAAATACTTACCCGGTAAATCATTCAAAATTCTGTGACACACAGGGCGGCAGAGAGTTACCTGATTCAGATGCACCACGACGGGCAGTCATAGGGGAGGTGGAATATTTAAGGCCTTAAGCTGGGAATAGACGGTACGATTTACCGTCTATTCCTTATCTGATTTTCTACACTAGGAGCGGCGTGATGAAGTCATCACGCCCGCCCGCTAGTTCCGAGAATCAGACGGCACTCTAAATGTGCAGCTCATTAGTTCGGCTGGGGGCAGCGTTCCCCAGCCTAACTTATAGTATCGGACTTAAATTTCCCATCCTGTCGGATAACTGTGCGATCTGACAGGACGGCTGACTTTAGCCCAATCCTCGTTGATTGCTGCCTCCAATTCCTGCATGACCTGTTCCTTAAGGGATGCGGGAGTGCACACGGCATTGGATCGGGGATCGGATCGTGGAGGAATTGGTGTATGCCCAGCTTAATCGGGTACGTTTTATTTTTATTCTATTTGACTTCCAATCTAGTGTTGAGCTTGAATATTCAAATTGCAAATATATTCGACATTCGAGAATACGCAAATTTCGCAAATATGGCGGCAGATATTTGCAATTTCGAATATTCGCGATATTATGCACTGGGAAACTTATGGCCATGCATTGTGATTTTATATAAAATGAATACCACATGTCACCATATTTTTTTTTTTTCAATTCAAATTTTATTAAATCCAAAAAGTAGTACAAACAACATACATTGACAATAAAGAAGGTGCTCCATGGGTTGATTCCACATTCAATGACAAACATAGGCTATAGCCATAGTGCAGGGTAATGAATCGGAATAGCCCCCCAAAACAGGCGGCTGAGCCCATCAGTCATCACCATTTATTTTGAAGGTAACCACGAATATAATTGCAAATACATTTTCACAATAAATGTCCGTATACTCGAATTGCGAATTTTCATGAATATTGTGAATTCGAATATTACCTATGACGCTCATCACTGCTCCAATCTGCCATAGGTGCCAATAATAGAATCGGAGGTGATAGGTTCGCTTTAAGACTGTTTCCAACTCAGTAGAAAGATACCATTTATATATTCTATATTGTACTGGATGCCATGGACGCGTCCTTGATGGCTATTATGTGTCTTTAAGTAAACCATGGTTATGCCACCCAGTACCTATGGGATGTGTCTGGCTGCAAAAAAACATCTAATCACAGGGTTATTTGGGGGGAGTATTTGGGGAAAAGTCTTTGGTGTACGAAGGCTGGGCCTCTTCCCTTTGTAGAACGGAATTCTGTTGCTGCAGGAAATATCCCAATTATGGACTGTAAGGTCTAGATTTCCCTTGGTGCACCAGACACATCAGTTTTGTGTGTCTAAAATGCCCAGATTTGCCCTGGTTTAGGGCGCATTCATCACTGAACCGGCCTAGTAAAACCTACGGGCATGACATGTACAATACATGACCAATAAACAACAAGCGCGTATTGTATGCATCAATGGCTGTCTCCATTTTATTCCAATAACGCAGCCTTTTAAAACCTATGACAAGTACAATACATGGCCAAAAAACAATGGACAAATAGTGTACACATCACTGGGCATTTCCATTGATTTTCAGTGGACACACATTATACAAATGACATTTTGAGTAGCATGAACCTTCTGAGCGTTTGCCCTGAATGTAGCACCTATCCCCGGTATCAGTAGACCCACCAATCTCTACTGGGTCTGCAATTTATCTCCATGTTGTGCTTTGTTAAACGCACGCCCAGTGAGAGTAGAGGGCGGAGGAATAGCCTAAAAAAATCACACCCATGGCTTTAACCATCAGGAGGTTAATGACGATACGGGGCTTTGCATTTTTATTTATATAAGGCCACACATAGTAGGCTGTGACGTAGCTGTTTATACAGGCGCATCATAGTTGCCAGCATCTACCTCTGAACCCAGGGTTTGGACGCAGTGGTGTTTAGGCCTAATGCAATGATTCATTTTTCTTCTGTGAAAGCATTTTTGAGTGGCTGCTGCTGAAAAACTGCTTTTATTTTAGTTTCTGTTTTGCCAATAAAGTTTTCTCTGGAGAAAACATTGGATTCAAGTGTAATCTGACTGAACCCTCAGTCCTCCCAAATTCACAATATATACATGCAATAGTTAGTTAAAAAAAATTTAAAATGTTCTACTAGTGTTGAGCGAGCATACTTGGCCAAACTTGTGATCGTCTGGAGCATTGCTATCGCTAATCGAAAAAGAACCAAATATGCAGGCTCGAGTCTCCACCCCACACATTTCATGGGTTAGAGACAGCCATTCAAGGGACAGGTGAGTACTGCCCTTACTGATTGGTTGCCTGGAACATGTCATTGGGTGTTATGTAGCACTTGATGCCACATGTTCAACTCAGACAAAGTCGGGGAGAGACACTGTCAGGAAGGGAGATATTAGTGAAAGAGAGAGTCAGGGAGAAATCTCATTCACCCTAAAGTTCTTTTAAGGACTCTAGTGTGTGTTTGGTAGTCTGTATTTTAGACTATTAACCCCCCTAGCGCTTCGGACGGCTCCATCTCGTCCAGCACTTTCTTGTCAGTATTGCAGATCCCCGGCATCAGCACATACTCACTGTTCTATGCCTTCTGGGGGATCTGATGCTCTAAGCTGGCTTCCTTACTGAAGCAAACCGGCCGATGTCACCCCTCTCCCATCCCAATTTGCAGATGAATGTCCTGCGCCTTCACCCCCCCCCCCCCCCCCCCCCCCCCCCCCCCCCCCCCCCCCCGCGGGCCACGGGACATTCATATGCAGATTGGGCTATCTTCAAAGAGCACATCTGGAAAACCACCCCCCACCCCCGTGTCATTTCAAGATGTGCTCTTTGAAGTTAACCCTTTCAGAGGGTGCCAAATGGCTTGTATTGGATACAGTAATAACTGTATCCAATACAATTCAAAGTAAAACAAAAACAAAACACATTTCCAATTGTAATAAAAATTTTATTATAAACAAACATAAATACTGTTTTGAAATCTTTCACCAAATGAGTATTCAAGAGATTTTATCATTCCTATGATACATTTTATAAATGTATTTAATGTACTTTTTTTATAATAATTATGTGTTTCAAACATTATTACAGTCAGGATGTCTATTAGACCCTTATACGGACAGATTTTTGGAAGTTAGAGGCCTACAATATAAAAAAAATTCCATTAGAGTCTATGGTGCGCTTCTGGTACAGAAATCTGGACCTTGCAAGAGCGCTAGGGAGGTTTATATACTACGGTAATTATTATAATAATAATAATAAATACATGTACTACATTCTGTATAAAATATAGAATGGAATATGCACTGCAGCATAAAGTTAAGGAGTTACGTTTATGAAATCAACTCTCCTATAGACGTTGAATGTGTGCAGACAGTATAAAAAATGTGAGCTCCAAATTAATTCAGGTTAATCTCCCCAACTATTTATCTTGAGATGACAAAAGCATTGCTGCACGCAGCATATTTTAATCTCATGTCATATACTCCGACTCCTTACTCGTGATAAATGGTCAAAGTGTTCTAAAACTCCTACTTTACATGATAAAAAAACAATTCACGCAACTTGCACGGACAGCTTTTATGCAAAATCAAGAGTCTATCGCTCGGAAGATTAACTGTTTGCTGCGTGAGCTCGTCTCATTAGCGTTGATTTTATGTAGAATTGGGTGACAATGTATTGAGAGACGGATCAGCAATGGCAATGATACAAGATGTGATTTTGTTGCACAAGAACAGGGGAGGGCAAACTTTTTGACTCGTGGGCCCCATTGGCTTCTAAAACATGATAAAGTGTCCGGACCAAGAGCTGACCGTATATATGCCAATTCCATGCATGGCCTGCATCACTAAAGATGGCGGTGATGTGGGATAGGCTACGTGTGACAGGGATGTTGTTATCGTTTCAATTTCCAGCACTTTAAATAAAATGCTCATTCATTGAAATGATAATTTCTAGAGACTGCCTGTTGGCACCATGAGGATGCGCCCACAGTATCATGATCACACCACTGCATCGTCCCAAATGTTTGGACACCTCTAGGCACTATGTGCACTCATTGCACAATGCGGAGGGTGACAAAGGGCCAGATAAGAAAGCTAAACGGGCCTGATCTGGCCCCCGGGCCTTAGTTTGCACACCCCTGCACTAGAACCTAGTGATAGGCGAACATCAGCCTCTGTCACTCGCAAACAGGCAGATCAGACTTTAGGAAAAGTGTGACGTCCGCTATTTGTGGCCAACCACCAACTCCAGGGACACATCTGTGTGACACATCTACTGACAAAATGATCTTGACAGATGCCGGTGGTGTGAGTATTCTTCCGCCGGCCAGATCATTTTAGATCCATAGCTGTCAAGTTTTGAAACCAAAAAACCAGGGGACGTAAAGGAAGTGATGTCAGTGATGTCACTTCTGGTATACGGATCTTGGTTCTTTCGTGTCACTTCTCGGCTGATCTAACAGGGAGAGGGCGTCTCTCACCCTCCCTCCCTCCCACCCTGCTTTTGCTGATAATGTGCAGGGTGAGAAAAACGGGAAAGCCACATACATTTAGATCCCTGAGTGTCTGATCCTGCAGGCAGAGGATTACCCTCACCATCGGTGTCTGTGAAGATAGATTCCTGTGGCTCCCCATTATCGCCATGATCGATCTGAAAAAATGTACTTGACAGACACCGGCGGCATGGGTTTTTCTCCTGCCAGCTACATCTTTTTCGGATCCCTGCATGACTGATCCAGCCGGCGGAAGAATACCAACACTTCGTACTGTTGGCTGGCGAGAAGAAGATAGAACACTGCAAACACTGCAGCCATCGATCGGACATCGATTGAACGTAGCACCACAGAGTGTGATCGATTCACAGTGGGATCTTTTTTAGATTCCTGTACGGCTGATCCAGCTGGCGGTAGAATATCTACACTTCTGTTTGACAGCGAAGGGGGTGGGTTGAACCCCCGAACTGTTCACTGGCGAGAAGACAATAGAACTTGCAAACACTACAGACATCGATCAATTGTACCACCACACAGTGTGATCAATTCCTAACCTATCGATTCCTCCTCCTCCACAAGAGGACGCCTGGAAAGCATAAACGATATGTAAATGTATGCTCCATCATACGATCGCATATAGAATTGATCGAAATACCTATAAAACCTGTCAGATACTTGTTTGATCAACTAACATTTACCAGCATATTGGATCGATTTTCTATTTAAAATCAAACACTTTTGGTTGTACCAGGTGGCCAGGAATCACTTGCTGTTCAATCTTCAGAAACAGATTGAATTTTTTGGTCAATTGAACAGAAATATCGACTCGTATATGGCTACATTTAGATAGTTGATTGAGAAAATTGTATTGGCTTATTCCCAATGTCTAAAAGAGTAACAATCATGCCTCCATCTTCTGTATTCGTTTGTAACCCGGCGGACATAAGGTGGCCATACACAGGTTGAGTTCTCCATTCGATCAACTTAAAGGATCAATTTTTCAGTCAATCGGACTGAAATTGTGGTAGAATCAACCAAAAGTGATGGAAATGAAAAAGAATTATCGAGAAACGACCGCACATGTTGGCAAAATTTTAGTTGATAGTAAAAGTATCTGACGGGTTTTCTACGTATTTTCGATCGATTTTTATCTGATCGTACTGTGGAGCATGTGCATCATAGTACGATTGTGGAATCATGTTTAAATTGATCACACTGTGTGGTGATCGATCGATGTAAGATTTGCGATATTTAGATTTATAGATATATTTATATATGGGGTTGAACCGTAGATCAATATTGGTTGTCCCAATAGAGACCTTCAAAGTCGGCACTCTTTATGTTCTTCGGTGGCAGCCTGGTGCATCATCTATGCAGGTCCCCAGGCTGACACAGTAGTGTGAATGGTCCTTGGTTGGTGCCACTTCGGCAAGTTTGTCAACCATGAAATTGATGGTTTGTGCATGTCTGGAGTGAATGACCTCAAGTGTTTATATGATGTGTAATTCTAAGAGCAGACTACTGTAGGTCATGAATGGCCATTCGGCTCCCTTAAGGGAGGAGCACTCGTCAAGGGACTCCCTGCCCGCACGGGCTTACAATCTAATAGATTTTGAACAAGTCAATGATGAAGTTTTCCTCCACGTGGCCTTTGGACAAATGGCTCATAATCTCCTGATGTAAACTGTGTTGTTCCAGAGGATTTTCCAGTGATATTCCACATTACATGCATCACAGACTTGTAATATGATATCTACAAGTCTGAGCATTGCATTCCTTCATAACTGTGCGCCAGGCACAAAGATGCATGGCTCCATCATTTCAGTCCAAATAAAATCCGGTGTGCCAGCACCGCACATCCAACGTCCAAAGAGAGTCTTAGTCAAGTTCACTTGGATGCTTCACATGGAGGGCTGGCAATAGTTCTTTGTAGAGATTCCAATACATCCCACATCCCTCCTGTGCTTAAATGGGCAAGCCTGTTCTAGTAGATATTTATAAATATAGATACTTCATATACTGTGCTCAAAATAAGCCATTGGGATTGCTAGACCTATGATATTGTCACTTTTGGTTCTGTTTACATCTCCAGAACTTAAAAATGCATCATAATCTGAATTAAATGGCTGCTTGGGGATAGTCAGGTTTAATCCTCATAGATAGGGTTACCAACTTGGAAATATGGTCATCTATGGTTCCTACTTGCTGCCCACTAGGGGGAGCTCCAGGACAGAGCTGATAAAAGGAGAGCAAACAGGAAGTAACCAGCCTGATACCGGAGAGGAGCTGAAGGGAAGCTCACTCTCTGAAGAGGGGTGTGAGATACCCCGGCCCTGCGAGGAGGGAGATCAGTGAGTACAGGTGGCTCGCCGGCCCAACAAACTGTGTCCTCGCACTCATCTCTTGCTCTGGGTCAGCCCTGGTGCCGTCTGGATTAGGCCCTGGTTTCAGGTGTCCCAGAACAGGCCTAGGCCGCAACCTGAGGTGGAGCAGGTCGCCGTGTGGCGAGTGTAAGACACCCAGCAAGAGACTTGATTTACTATTACTAAGGACTGTCTACCACCTGGACGAGTTATATCTGTTAAGCCATTGTACCTGACAAATATAAGTAAAGTTTGTGTTTAAAGCCAGGACCGGCGTCAGGGGGGGACAAAGGGGACTCCCGTCCCAGGCAGCAGCTAGGGGGGGCCCGACGGTCAGCCCCTGTGCTGCCTGATCGGCCTCTGCTCACTGACTTCCCGGACTGTTGTGCACAGTGGCA
>CM070033.1:10589809-10608206 GCA_036250615.1 Ptychadena robeensis | reverse complement strand
GAGTGCATCTGGGGTCCCAATGACCCTTGTGGATCAGGGTAAGTCCTTTTATAAGGCAACTCTATCCTCAATTACCTTAGCATCAGTTACACCATTACTTCACATCTAATTCAGTATACCCTCACTAGTGTTCTCTTTCTCACTATTGTACTGCATCTGGGGTCCCAATGACCCTTGTGGATCAGGGTAAGTCCTTTCATAAGGCAACTCTATCCTCAATGTCCTCAGCATCAGTTACACCATTACTTCACATGTAATCCAAGATACCCTCACTAGTGTTAAATTCTCACAGAGCTTATTCTAGACCAGGGGTGGGTCCCAATTCCTTGTGTCCCTGGTGTCAATGATAATGATGGGGATGTGCAGCAGGAACATTTTAATCTTTTTTTTTTTTTTTTTTTTTTTTTTTTTTTTTTTTTTTTTTTTTTTTTTTTTTTTATATTGTATTTTAGTCTTTATCTCATATTCTTACAATCTTTTTTTTTTTTTTTTTTCACGATTTTACAGTTATTTCACGTAATAATCCTCCATACTTGGAGGAATCATGCTGGAAATAGTAATAATCAAACAGTGAAAGAAACAAAACTAATACAAAAATAATAAGTATGGCCTCTGACTGAAGAGATTAGTCTAGTAGAATCTCTTGCTAGTAGTGGGCTGCCTTCACAGAGAGAGAAAAAAAGAAAAGAAAAACAACACAAAAAGAACAAAAAACCTCATATAGCTACTTCACATGTACAGGTAAGTTAATGACGCCCAGATAATATCTCGATGAACGGAAAAATAAGTATAGGCCATATCAATGTTTTAATATCAGTAGATTAGGGTAAATTTTAAAATATCTCTAATAGATGTAATTTCAATCAATGGAGCGCTAGGGTCAGACCTCTAATATTAAGAATAGCTAGAATTTCTTCGCGTTCCGTGGGTTGGAGTACCATATATATATGGGGCTTCCATCGCTTGAAAAATTGTAGCAAGCCTCTGTCATTTCCCTGTTGCAGATCTCGCATCTCTCGATACAGAAGTGTTGTAAGTTGAGATACTACTTGGTGGAGAGATGACGGGAGAGGTTGAATCCATTCCCGCATGATAGCTCGTCTAGCTGCCAGTAAGAAAACGTGTAGCCAATCTTAATGTGGCATCAACAAACAATATTCATACTGCCAGGGAGGTAACACATTAATTATAACCGTCCAGATCTGGTCCCCAGGCTGTAGTTTGCCCATTGCTGTTGTAGGCCCTCAACTACCCTTTTGGTTGACAGTATCAAGGAAAATCTTCAGCTCCTTAGAAAATTCCCATCCTTGTGGTGCTCATCATTAGTTCCATCATTAGTTGTTCGTAGTGTAGAATGTTGTCACTCGTGTTCACTTCTTTTCGTCACTCTCAGAATCTTTTATTGGACCTCAACAATCCTTTGGGTTTAGGGCATCACGAAAGGTCTTTAGTTCCGTAAGTCAACCCCATCCTCACTTAAGTCAGCTCTCCATAGACGTCCCGCTGTCTCTAGAGCTTTACCCTTTCTCCCGATTGGCTTCACCAGCTGTTGCTGAGGAGAATAGAACTGACTCACACACTCCAATGATCAGCTGGTGAGGAACTTACAAGACAAAGACCATTGCAGCTGCAATTCCTATTTCCAAACCAGCAAGGAGGAACGGGGGAAACTCCTAAAAAGAAAGAAAAAAAAAAAAAGAATGCCAGTGTAAGCCAGAAACCTTCCATAGACGACTGATCCCTCTACAATACCTCCGTATAAACACTTCTCTGTCCTTTCCCCAGTAATACATTCCAAATACAAAGAACAATGTCATTAGATCTAGGGGGGGTCTTAGGACCAGGAAAACTATAGATGAACTTCTCAAATTTGCTTGGTTTGCTGAATATACCATTAACAATGTTTTATCCATTCTATAAGAGGAAAAAAAATCTACTGATCCCGCCAGAAATCTGTAATCTGATTTCTTTCCTTCTGCACGTTTATCATTGTTCACATCTGTCATGGTAAACCACAGAACACATCCTCCTATGTTACTGAGCAGGGGGTAGTGGAAGGAGTTATGTGGTCCTAACTTCTTAATGTTCTATTGCATAGACCAGTGGTTCCCAAACTGGGGGGCGGGAAGGTATGCCAGGGGGGCGCGTGCCCTCATTCTTAACATACGTTTGAATAGGGAGGAGGGGCTCCATAAAGTTCCTAAATAGAAAAGAGGGTGCTCTGCAAGGAAAGTTTGGGAACCACTGGCATAGGCACAGTACAGTGAATAAATGTTGTCACTGTAGGACAGGAAATGTTATTGGTGGTATTACGGGTGAAAATGAAGTCCCTGCATTTAGTGTGTCAAACTGCACAGACAGCCCATTGGCTACAACTACCAAGGATCCACAGGTGCACTGGACCCTTGCCCCGTTGTGTTACATCAATGTGACGCCATGTGATGACATCTTGAGGTGGACACCTGCATAGCCAATCCGTATGTGACATTGATGTGACACCTGTGGATTGCCACGTATTGACCATTGAGGGGGTGTACACCTCCTGCATGCCACGTATTGATATTGATGGTGACCCCTGCAGAGTCCACAACTTGTTAGTTGAGGTGACACCCTTGGTTTAGGGCCACGTTTTGACATTGAGGTTGGACACCTCTGCATAGCCACGTATTGACATTGAGGTGACACCTGCAAGTAGCCACGTATTGACATGACTGGGTTGACACCCTGCGGAGTCCATCATATTGACAGTTATGGTTGGCCATCTGGCCAGGGCCACGGTTGTGACACTTGAGGCTGACACCTGCAGAGTCCACGTATTGACATTGAGTTGACATCCCTCGGGGCTCACGTGTTGACATTGATGTTTACATCGTTCTGCTCTAGCCACGTTTGACATTGAGGGGTGACACCTCAGGAGCCAACATTGATGTGACACCTGCATAGCCACGTATTGACATTGAGGTGACACCTGCATAGCCACATATTGACATTGAGGTGACACCTGCAGAGCCACGTTTTGACATTGATGTGACACCTGCAGAGCCACTTATTGACATTGAAGTGACACCTGCATAGCCATGTATTGACATTGAGGTGACACCTGCATAGCCACGTATTGACATTGAGGTGACACCTGCGGAGCCACATATTGACAGTTAGGTGACACCTGCATAGCCACGTTTTGACACTGAGGTGACACCTGCATAGCCACGTATTGACATTGAAGCCAACCTGTAGATCGCAGAAACATGCCCATAACATGCCCTGATGTGACACGCGCATCCCATTGGGTTCCTTGACATATGTGCATCCGATAGAGAATAGTTATTTTATCTGGCATAAAGTTTACCTGTGGATATAATTCAGGTCCTCCAAGAGCCAACTGACTTCCTAACTTAGGGGTGTCCACACTTTTTGCAGAGAGAGGTGGAAATTGACCGACCATTCAGCCTGATAATGAACCTCTAATATTAAATGCAAATGAACGATACCATGGGACAGATCTCTTCCTTTATCCATACTTGGCATTAGTATTGTAAAGTATTAGCCATTCACTGACATAACACGGATAAAGGTGGCCCCTAGGAATGCTGGGTGTTTTACTCCTCCAAGCTATCCAGCCACGTGGCAATCCTGACCATTCCCCCAGCTATAACATACGGCGTTCCCCAGCACTGATAATACTGATAGTAGGGGTAATGTGCAGGTTAAAGCAGAGGGCACCAGGCCACTCAGGACTGTACCATTCACAAATTATGCTAGGGGGCATGCCAAAAACTGTGCTACAGCTTTCACATTTACAGCATGGTAGACCTCTTTCTGCACTTGACGCAAGTCCTTCAGCCATCTATACAAAGAAAAATGCCACTAATTGTGAAAGTTGGTGCCAGACCCCCTCTGGGAGTTAAAAAGTGTCACCCAGTGCAGATCACCTATGCATAACATTGATTGCAGGCCTCTGGAAACGTGAGCATGGGCTACATTTAGCCCCCAGGCCAGACTTTGAACATGTCTGTCCCAACGTATGGTGCCTGCATAGCCCAGGACCAAAAGCAATGCATCAAAGACTCCTTTATGGTATGTGATTAATTAAATTGCAAAAATAAAAATAGCACTGACAGCATATTGTGTCCATAGAGGTATAAGGTTAAAGGAGCCACTAAATAAATCTGAGTTATGTGTCACTCTGCGTCATAAATGACTCTCATTTTGACCAAACTACAGAAAAGCTGTTTGTAAACATAGGCGACAATAACCTTTCTCACTATCACTATCACTAAATGAGTATATAGAAGTGTAGTATCTGTTTCTGAACACACATTACTTTCACATTTTTTTACTGCAGGGAACCTACAAGGCAAGACAGCAATACTTACTATTAAAAATGGAGAAATTAGTAAACACACATGTATCAAACTCTCAGTACAATTTTCTTTTGATCTACAACGATGTAGCGTAAAGCAGGGTACACACGTGTAGATATGGGCCAGATTGATGGCTGCTTCGAGCGCCGTGCACGCTCACAGCCATCTATCTAGCTCATATAATATGCGGCCATCCCTGTTTTGGAGTGGGACCAATCAATCCCACTCGAAAACAGGGATATCAGACATGACTGTAAACCATGGTCAATGCCCATTGCTTTGCATGGAGACCGCGTGTACACGCTTAGCGGGAGGTCCCAACGTAGCAGATAGACTTACCTGCTCGGCAGAGGGTCTGTCTATATTGTGCTGAGCGGATCCGCCGATGTAAGGCTGAACATAGCCGAGTACGTTCAGCCTCTGCATCGGCGGATGTGTAAACATACCATCCGCCGAGCAGGCAATGTCTGTGGGATATGTCGGGACCCCTGCTAAGCGTATACACTTAGTGGAGGGTTCCAGACATATAATGGAAACAAGCACTTAGAGTATACTTCCCTGTGGGCAAGGACACCTCCCCTGGGATGGGCTGGCATACAGGAAATATGTAACAACACCTTTAACCATTTCATGGCCATTTTTCATTACACTACAATTAGTGATGACTTTGGAAATGTGAAGGGGGGGGGGCGTGCAACAAATACATGGTAATCAGTTTTAATTTCATACCGCTTTAGAAAGCGTTTTTCTGACATAATCGGACAGACAGAGGGTCACTTGTCCCATATCTTCTGGGATTGTCCTGGGAGTTCAGCAAAATCCTAGTGTCCTGGACCTATGAAACTTATGAGAATAATAATGTCGCTGTGTAGACAATATCGGTTTATGTGAGGTTGCAGTGAATATGTTTTACAATGAGTATACCCTGAATAAGCATATACAGGATTTCTAAACACTTTCCTGAAATTAGAATATAGTCATCTTTGCAGTATGATATGCTTGGACAATGCTGGGCATTCTTTTTCCCAATGGCTTTTTGGTGGACCCAACCCTATGGTCTTCTAGTAAGTTGCAGTGGTGACCTGTGCTATGTGTAAATGGTCCCTCAGTTATGTTTCCTACTATGTAGTTTTGCTCTAAAGGCCCCCATACATGTTTCAATTTCTCTAAAATTCGATTGTAATGCGTGATCGAAGTTGGTTCGATTAATCAAAGTATGATCGAACTACCTCCCACATGAAGAAACCGATATTTGATTGATGTTGGTTCAATCAAACAAAAGCATAATCGAAGGAAGTCGATCCTAAACACACCAAAATGTCTGCCAAAGGATGTAGAAGTATGCTAATTATTTAAATCTAACCAAAAATCAGTCGGGCGCAACAAAATAACCTTCGATCGATCAAAATTTTCTGACATGTCCGATCACTTTTCGATTTTTTTGGGTTAAGTTTGTTTGAACTAGGTCCATGTGGACAGGCATCATTTTTGGTCGATCTACTTTATCGAATGGGAAAATTGAAACATGTATGGGGGCCTTAATGGTCTTGAACCTTTCTGGGCCTTGTATGTAGACATTTTGGTACAATGACCCCGGTGACGGAGCGGCATTGTGTTTTCTCCCTGCTCGTTACAGCAGCTGCATTCAACAGAAGATCACTGACCCCATAGTAACTGCATGGGTCATGAGCAGAGGACAAAGCATGGTAAAAAGTGAAAGAAACCAAACAAATAAGAAAAACCACTGGATGTAAGGTCTCTGGGTTGTCCTCGTACATTGTTTCTTTGTCGATGAATTGCTCGTAAAGTTGCTGTAGGACTCATCCTTGGTGTTATAGGGGGCAGATGTCCATATACACGGAGCCTTAAATGGAATGGACTATGGCCATGGTTGACAAAAGGATGAGTAAATAGAGTTTCCATGATCTGCCATCAATAGGTTCTTTAATTATCATTCCATGCGCACAGTCAGTATTTTACATTTAATTACATTTAAAGCAACAACTTACATTTACATAATTCAGACTTATAGTGCGATATGTATGGTGTAGCAACGTAATGGTCCCTGTGTAATTAGCTATTTTTACTGTAATTTTACCACAGAGTGACAAGGGCAATTTGTTATTTTTATTATAATGAACACAATGTAAATGAATCTCACATTTTGAGGCCTGCACAATAATAACAGGCGGCTTTTTTTTTTTTAATAACTCTATTTATATATTCATTTGCGTAGCCAGCCCCCTCACAGTGACTCTGGTGATGCATCTGGCATCCTTTCTGCATAGCTGCAATTAGAAACCGGAGTGTGTGTTTTGTGCGTGTGTTTGTAATGGGCCTTGCCAATCCCAAAATACATGCCACCTAAGGTTTTATATGCTTTTCTGTCATTCTCCATGGAAGCAGATGTCCCCTACATCATGGAAGGTGGTTCGCTGTGACCCATTCATGAATACTATATCTTCCATGTCTGTGTGTGGGTATGTGTATTTGCATGTGTATTAGGCCAAGCCAAATCTGAGATCCCAACTGGTGTCATCTACAATCTGTACATTTTTATCATTCCAATCCAAGGGCCCACATTAGGTGTCAACTAAAGCCCCCCATACACGTCTAGATTTTCTGTTCAATCAACTTAAAAAGAAAAATTTTTTGGGGTCAGGAAAATTGGTGATTGATTGTATGTTTGCCAACTGTAGTAACAGATATTTGATCAACTTTTTTGGGATCGACTGAATGCCAATACAACCAATTTAAATTTACCAGCATGTCCAATCAGATTTTCTGTATAACTGTTTATTTAAAGATTTTTAACATACAAATAAAACATTACAGACATAGAAATAGCCCTTAACAAAATCAACACACAAAAAGAAGAAAAAAATAAAAAAAAACAGGAAGAAAGGCCCGCAAGAAAAACAAAAACAAGGGGGGTGGGGCACATAGAGGGCAAAAGCACCAGGCAAAGTAGACCAAGTGCCAGCCGGAAACAGAAAAACCAAAGCAACACATTAGTTCAAATCAAAGTGGCCACCAATCAGATTTTCAATCAATCAACCAAAAAAGTTGATTGAATAAAGTTGATGTGAGGAGTCGGCAAGAGAACGGACAGGAATCTTGTGTGCACCACCAACAAGGAGAATTCCCCTCCGAGTTAACTGCCTCTGCAGCAGGATCGGAGGATCAGGCAGAAAAAGAACCAGCATGACGGATCTGTGTGTGATCCGAACTGCCGGCTCTTTTGGTCGGATCCTCAAGATGGGCTCCCCTGTAGTTGCGGCCGATTGACCTTTATGTGCTCGGCGGGAGCGTGCGCGGTGTTCGGTCGGCCACAACAAGATTTGTAGAATCCAAGGACCCAGAGTTGGTGTTGTCTATGATTTGTAGAATCCAAGGCCCCACATTAGGTGTCATCTAAGATTTGTAGAATCCAAGGGCCCAGAGTGGGTGTCGTCTATAATTTGTCAAAAATTCAATATCCGTTAGAGTTATTAAAGTAATTTTGCCATCATCCCTAAGTAAATTGAAAGAAATAACACACGGTAAGTACCAGTGTGTGGTGGCACCCTTTACCAGTAGATCTAAACGTCTTGCTGGTACACCAAGGAAAATGGGACTTTCTAACGGCAAATTGGGTAAAGATAAAAGCGGTTTATTGACCTTCTGTAAACCTCGAAAATAGGTGTTGGTCGTTTATAACAAATATAGTACCAGAATATAAGGGTTCAATACATGGCAAACAATGAAATAGGCATCAACAGTAGGATCTCGTGTTACAAGTATAATGCGTTTGTTTGTAGAATCCAAGGATCCCTATTAGATGTCATCTAAAGCCCCCCATAGATGGTCCGATTCCCGGCCATAGTTGTGGGCGATTGACCGCTCTGCTCGCTCCCGCTGAGCACATAAAGGCCGTTCCCCCGCAACTACAGGGGAGCCCACCTTGAGGATCCGACCAACAAAGCCGGCAGGTCCTGCTGCAGGCAGTTACTGTGGATGGGGAGTCTCCTCCCCCTCCAAGTTAGTTGGCTTCAATCTGACAGGAACTGCCTGTGTTGGTGGTGCACACAGGATTCCTGTCAGTTCTCTAGCCGACTCCTCACAGCGTGGTGACGTCACCATAATGAGTCTGCTACAAGCCAGTTAACATATCCAGCTTCATATTCTTATGTATACACAGAATATTCTTTGGATATATTTAAATTAAATCTTTAGGTATACATTATTTTGTATTTGCACCGAATTGACCAGGCACCGTTTGTGCGCTGGCACTTAAGGCCCCCACACACGTACCGAGTGGGGGCCGACAGATCAGCGATGGAGTGCAGCATGATGATGTCGTCATACTGCATCTCCGTCCCTCACAGCATGAGCGGGCACCCTTTGTTTCAATGAAAACTCCGGTAAAACTAACGGCATCGGCTAGAGATTATCGGACATGTCCGTTCTCTGGCCAACCGAGCTTTGGGGCGACATGTGCCCCCCCCCCGATCGGTGGCCGATTTTGCCAAAATCTGCCACGGCTCGGTGTGTGTGTGGCGGCCTTTACTTTGGATAGGATCTGTCTAAAATTTACGGACATGTCAGTAAGTTCTTAAATCGATTTACCGGCCGATTCATGACCGAATTAAAATTTTAGGCATTGGGTTTGCGCGTGATTTCGCGGCAGAATGACCACGATCGGCAGCAAATCGGCCACGAATCTAAACGTCTAAACCCAGCTTAACCATTTAACAGATTTGATAAGATTGTAGGAGGGGAAGCTTGGGAAATGTGACTTGGAAATGGACTTTATAATGGAAAGCAATGAATCTTCAGCCGCATTATTCAGCCTAGTAGAAGCTCTGATTATTTTCAGATGTTTCTCGTTGTTGAATCAGGCAAGTATTTGAACAAACAGAGCATTAGTAAGCATTGACAAGTGGCCCCTCGGGATCTCCAGTATTAATCAGCTCTGCCCTCTGTATACAGTTTCCAGTGTGGTTTTTCCCTGCTGATGCAGTTGTAGTACTAAGCCCTGGTTTATGTTACACGTACAGGTCTATCCCCATTGATGATGCTTATCTCATGCCGTATGAGATTACTGCAGATGTTATCGGAGAAAACACAGTAAACCGAGTCCTGAACCCCCGGGAAGGTCAGAAAATTCTAGATTCGCCTAAGCTCATTTGTGTCACCCAACTCCTGACCTTCAACAAATGCCTACAGTGTGTTGCGGGGTGTGTGATTTCATGACATGGGCAGGTGAGGTGGGAATCAGTAGGTGTTCAGAGTGTTTTATGCTTCATTCTGGTATATAGGTCTGGCTCTGTGAGAAGGCCGCATAGCCTGAGGTATGGGTATTTTTATTTATTCTTATCTAAGGGCCCCCATACACCTTTAAGCCCCCCATACACCTTTAGATCACTCCATATAATTTCCATTAGATCTACCAACAATTATGTAGTATAGTGGCCTCCCTGATAGAATACATAGTGATTGGAAGGTATATATCACTGCTATGTAGTGCCGGCCCCCCCTGATAGAATACATAGTGATTAGAGGGTATATATCACTGCTATGTAGTGCCGGAACCCCCCCCCCCCCCTGATAGAATACATAGTGATTGGAGGGTATATATCACTGCTATGTAGTGCCAGGTCCTCCCTGATAGAATGCATAGTGATTGGAGGGTATATATCACTGCTATGTAGTGCTCGGTCCTCCCTGATAGAATACATAGTGATTGGAGGGTATATATCACTGCTATGTAGTGCCAGGTGCTCCCTGATAGAATGCATAGTGATTGGAAGGTTTAGACAGGTCCTGGTATGACATGGTTTTGGTAGAACCAAAGTTGATTGTACAGAAATCGTATGGTAATATTTTAAGGTGTATGGGGGTCTATAGATTTTGCTGTTAGATTTCCTGTAGATCTCTTTTCGTTTTACCAAAACCATGTAATATGAGGGACTTTATAAACCATCAAGTCTACGTGTGTTCGCAGAGGACTCTGTACTACATAGTTGGTGGGCAGATCTAAAGGATATCTGACAGAGACATCTAAAGGTGTATGGCCAGCTTAAACCATTATGTCTATCTGTGTTTAATCGCAAAGGACCCGGCACTACATAGTTGTTGGTAGACCTAAAGGATATCTGACAGAGAGATCTAAGGGTGTATGACCAGCTTTAGGAGGTGTCTGCACCAACAATCAGGGGCTACATCAGAAGATAGGCAACCCCCTTTCCTCCACCAGGGTATGTTATTGTTATGTGTCACCCAGTAATGAGATTGTAAGTCCGATCGGGCAGGGTCCTCTATTTCTCCTGTGTCATAACCTGTACTTGTGCGTTATATTGTGTTGCATCTCAACTTTTATGTATTGTACAGCGCTGCGTAATATGTTGGTGCTATATAAATAAATGATAATAATAATAACAGGGTCAGCGTCAGGGGGGCATTCCTACATCTTGGATGTAGGTAGGGGGCCCTCATCGACCTGACTGGGCGGGCCTGGCTCCCCATTGTGCTGGATAAAAGATACCAGGGCAGGCTAGTCGGTTATTTACTTTCAAAACTCCCATTGCTCCTTAACCTCCCTAGTGCACTGCCCGTTTCGCGCCCTTTATAATGGCATGATACGGGCATTCGAGGCAGTGTACAAAGTGCCACTCTCTCCCTCCGGGGCTCTTCACGCAGCCGGTGTCATTATTGGGAAAGTCGGCTCTCCTCCATTAACATAAACCCCAGAAATCGCTGCAGCTTTCTGGGGAGGCATAGGGTCTCCCCGATGCCGGCTTCCCCTGCGGTTGAGACAACCCTGAACAGCAGACGAGCTGGGCTCGTCTCAACCGCTAGGGAGGTTAATGTAGAGAACGTTCTTGATGTCTGTGAGTCATTCTGGATATAACAAGTCATTAATTATTGTGGATTTTAGCAATAATTCCTAGCTTGCCCCACTGTAAAGCCCACCATACACGGGATCGAATGCAGCCCACCTTGAGTGATCGAAGGTCCCCATCCAAAGTATCGGCCAGGGATCCATTCACTGTGGGGTGGTGCGGTGCATCGATTCCTCAACAATCCTTCTGCAATTCTGAAGCACAGCGATCGCAGGGGAATGTCCTAGACCAGTGGTCAGGGGTGTCTGTTTCTCCACTATGTGAAGTATGCAGACGCATAGGGCCCTGGGACTCCCGCACTCCTGCATGCACATTTTGCATAGGGCCCCCCAAATGCTAGAAACGCCCCTGCCAGTGGTTTCCCAAATTCGCCTGCAGGGCGATGGGAACATTATCATGTACCCCTATTCAAATTAAACTGGTTTAGATTCAAACTTTATTTGAAATACAGATACCTTTTTCTCCCAATTTTACACACACTACAGCGGCCATGGGTCCTCTCCCGGGAGTGAGACTTCTGTAGCGCAGTGGTTTTGGCGGTCCGCCGAACGGTATATCATATTGTGCTCTTGCCCCCCACCACTGTTTACTGCCCCCCAACACACATCATTCTTCTCCACGTCCTCTTTTGGCAGTCGTTTTCTTTGTTTCGTTTTCGTCTCTTCGGGCGGCTCTGTGTGGCAGGGAACTATTCCTGTGATCATTCTTCGGCCATTCCCCCCCCCCCAATTTCTCCTTTCCATTTCAACTTGATTTTCCAGGCCAATTACCTTCCCTTCCCATCTATCTCTTTGCCACTTCCACCCCCAGACACCACCCACACCTCCCGCGTGCACTTTAACTCTTTTGTATTGTAACCCTGACCTAACTTCAGCGACCCCCACAACGGCCCCCACCACTCTCACCGTGCCTATGCTTCTGCTATTCTTGTTTCTTGCATTATGTACGTGTTTCGCCAGCTTTCTCTAGCCCCTTGCTTGACAGCCCGACACCACAGACCTGCACAGCCGTTCAGAGACGGCTGTCACTGCTCTTCCCTCCTCCCTCGTCTCAATCTACAATTTGATGATGACCAGATCTCGCTTGTACTTGGGGTTCCCCCGTCCGGAGCACACGGACTGGTCATGCTCATCGTTTGTCTCTTCTATACCCCTTTCTTGCCAGCCCGCAGCCCTGCCGATGCTCACTTGCCCGGTCCCCAGAGATGACGCCGCCAGCTTTGTCCTGCATGAGACCAACAATTCCTGTTTCGCGCTCGACCAAGGATGCAGCGTCTTCTGTACCAGTGAAGACGGTGTTCTTTTAGAAATGTCAGCCGGACCTGGGAGTTGGCTTGAAATCCCATCCTCAAACCGAAACAAGGCCACACCGTCCACTTTGATGTGAACCGACCAAACCAGGATACACCTCCACCTTGAGGCGTCTGCGAGTCGTTACTGAGCCTCTAGGCCCTTACCCAATCCACACCCAGCAATGTGCCCCCATCTGGCCCATCAAGGCTCACTCTCATTCATCAGGCCATAAACCTTAGAAAAATCAGTCTTGAGTTAAGGCCCCCATCACCCAGGGTCGGATTCCGGCCGGATCCGGGACGATCGATTCCGGGGCGTGCAGTGAACCTCGACTCGTGCCGGAAATAGTGTGCAGCCCATCTTGTCCGTCGATCACGTCCGATCATTCGGGGGCCCAGAACGGATCCGACAGAGACCACATGTTGGTCTTTTTTGATCCGATTCTGCACAGAGCACGGGGGACGTTGCCATTTGTGAGGTGGAATCGGAGGTGGAATCGGGACAACGGAATCGTTCACGGAATCGTGCCGGAATCCGTTTCTGGACAATGGTGGTATTGCAAGCGATGGATACTATTAATTGGCCGATTGATTACACCTGCGATCAACAACCGGCAGAAATAGCCGGATCGATGGATGATGAATCGATTGGAACATCATTGGAATCCGACACGTGTATGGCTGCTATAAGTTCTGGCCAGTCTTGAAGTTTCAGCTTGTGGTGTCTTGTTCAGTGGTGGTCGTCTTTCAGCCTTTATGTCTCTGAGTCTGCACACCTGTGCTTGTGGGCACCTCCAGTGATGTTGCAGTCTGAATTTTTTTTTTTTTTTTTTTTTTGGCCAAACTGGTGGCAAGTGGCATCGTGGCCAGCCTGCAGCTGACTTTTCTCAGTTCATGGGCAGTTATTTTGACGGCCTTGTTGTTCCACCACGCTTCTGCGACCCGTTGACTATTTTGAAATGAAACGCTTGATTGTTCGATGATCACCGCTTCAGAAGCTTGCCATTTAGAGGTTGCATCCCTCTGCAAGATATCTCAATATTTTTGACTTTTCTAAGCCTGCTACTCAAAGTCCTTCTTTTGACCCATTTGCCAAAGGAAAGGAAAGTGCTAATAATTATGCACCACCCAGGACCGGGACAAGGCTGAGCTGACGGCAGAGGCTGAGCTGCCCAAGTGCGCCCCCCCCCTCTCAAGCGGTCAGAGCGGGGGTGGGGACATCGCCGATCCACCTGCTCCCGCGGGGGGGGGGGGGGGGGGGGGGAGAGAGGCCCACGGGGAGAATGTGGGATCGGCGAGGTCGGTCCCCCCCCCCCACCCTCTGACCGGTGGAGAGGGGGGGCGCATTGCTTGGGGCAGCTCAGCCTCGCCTGGAGATATGGCGTGTAACACGTCCGTTTCTACGCTGCTCAGGGGAGTTAACCCCCTAAGCAGCGCAAGATTCGTGCCTCTTCTGCCTCTGCATTGTTCCCGGCATGGGCACACCTAAATAGGGTGTTGATGTCAGAGACCCACACCCTTCCTCATTACAGAGAAATGCACATCCCCCCACCCTAAATATGCCTTAATTGGAGTAGGCCCTTCGAAGCCGATATCCGTTGGAGTAAGACAACATGACCATACTCCACACTAAAGAGGATGATGCCCCCCCATCAAAATACTCATTTGCCTAATAATTCTGCACTCCCTGTACAGACACACACACAGAAATGCTTCATACACACACATGCACTCTACTTACTGTCTACAGTTAGTTTTCCCTTGGTTGTGTTGGCTTTCTTCTTGCCCCTACCCCAGGCTTCTGCTGACAGGGCAGGGTGGGGACACTGTGCATTCAGCAGAAGGAAAAGAGAACTCACAGCTCGGAGATGGGAAGCTTAGTACTGCAGTTCTCTCCTCTTTGAGTGCAACCTCTGCTGCCCCCCCCTGAATACCTTCATGTCCCCCAGTTTGGGAAACACTGTCCTAGACCAAGCAGTAAGGCTAATAGTTAAAAATCTTTTGGCAGGTATCATTTCAACTGTGTAGCTATTCCCTGGATCCTTCACGTGTACAATCTCAATTGAACCTTATTGTTGGGAAATCAGAACCAGAGTGTGTTGTGCTTCAGTCATAAAGTGATCTGAAGTGTGAAGAGGTTAGGTAAGGCATTGCCCAAAGCAGTACTTTGATAGTATTTTCCATCAATTAAACCTTCATGATATGGGGTGGTAATAAACTGTGTACCCAGGAGATCCCTGTTAGGAATTAAGCTGGCAGAAGAGCAAGTTATAGATGTGTGACCTCTATATCAGGGTGTAGTGATGCTGAGCTATAATATTTATAATATTTACATCACTCAGACATGGGGGTTTAAGTCCAGAAATATAATTGCTGTATTGTAGCCTCACATTGCTTTCATTCACTTTCCATATATTGTAGCTGCCTCCAGAAAGGTCGATGCAGAAACATGTACTCCATGTATAGTTTCTTTACACACAATATGATTATATCATTGTCCATTTTCTATACTCTAAACCAGTTGAACTAGAACAACTGAGTTGATATGGAGGGCCACAAGTGCGGCCCTCGGATCACTAAAGGGCCGCACATAACAATTTTAACCTGGAAATAAATACAGAGAAACCGGCACAGGGGTCACGGTTCCCCCTCCAATTCCGGTACTCGGTCAGGACAATGAGGCTTTTTAGGCACTAGATCGTACGTTAAAAATCACATTTATTTATAGTTATCATAACAAAGCATATAATTCAATAATACATACAGAAGGTCAGAGCCATAACATACACTGGGATGACCTACAAAATTACATACACTTAAAACCAATAAGGATAAAAAGCTAATGGTTGATGTGTATCATACATGAAAACTTGAACAGTAGATTTCCTCCCACATGTTTCGCCCTAGACTGGGCTTCCTCAGGGAGGAATGAATCTATGGAATGATATCATAATTTAATCCATCAGACCAATAAGATAGGACAAATTTCATCCAATTATTTAATAGTTGTATTGAAGTGAATTAGATCAAATCCCTGTTCATATAGTTGTATCAAATCGGTCCATCCGATATATCAACATCCTCATGTATATTATTATAAAGTAATATCCAATAATATCTAGATTAAGCTGTCATCAAGTATGCTGGTATATCTATCCTGTGTCCCATATACATATACCATTTGGTTGAACATGTGCATGCAATTCGATTACACTTGAGACTATATTGCTTATTGTCACATAAAATTCCATAATAGAAAAAAAAATTCTAGTATAATGAATGTACATGTATATCTATTATGGAATTTTATGTGACAATAAGCAATATAGTCTCAAGTGTAATCGTATTGCATGCACATGTGTTACCAAATGGTATATGTATATGGGCCACCACTGATAAAGGGTCTCTTTTTTACATGCAGAGAAGTGACTGTGAGGTGAAATTTCTCTTTTAGTAGTTTTGGTTTTGGACGCAGTATTTGGAAATAAAGATACAACTTGATTTATTAGTAAGCCCCTCTGCAGATAACTCCAACAATCTGCTCAAGTTCGGAACAAACATTCAGCTGCCAGGGTTCCTCTGCTCGCTCCGGAGCAGTTCTCCATCCAATCTAAACATCAATTGCGTTGTATAGCAGATATCACTTGGATGCAGCCCAACCAGTTCTAGGTGGCTTCTGATGGTTGCTTATGATTTGCTCTGTGAACTCGCCTGAAGGGAAATCAATGTGCACCACATAGGCACATCGATTCCTGTTCAATGGGGACCCGTTCTCCCCAGCTCGCAGCACGTGTGAACCACAACACGCTTCAAGCTGGGGAGAAGCATCCTCACTCACACAGCTTCTAAATGAGGAGTGCTGACTCTGCCCCCTTCACACTAACCGCGAATGGCTGTGCAGGAAGGCAGGAGCAGCACGCCCAATACTTTGCATTAAAGACTCATGTCTCCATGCAAAGTAATGGAGACTGATCGGGGCTTTCCAACATGTTGGAACCACGTTCAATCGAGTTTCTTCGAGCGGGCTCTATTGGGTGCCTTAATGGGATGAGGGAGGGAGTCCCCATGCAAAGATATAAAACCTTCTATTTTTTTAACATATTTACTTTACTTCTAATATGTTTTTATCTCTATTTATGTGTTTGCGGCTTTCTGAAATATGAAACTTTTTAACAAAATTTGGTATTGGCTTCTTTTTTTATTGGCTTCTCTCCGTATGTATTCTTGTTTTGTCTGACTACACATAAAATGTTTTTGTTGTTTTTATCATTTTGATGGTTGGACAATACAACATGTTGTAGTTTTACCATCCGTGGCTGTTTTTTAATGCATAGCAGGAGTTGGGTTACCATCAGATTAACTGCTTCTCAAGGAACTGAAGGGATTATGGAGGAATTTCTGCACTTTACAGTTATCCGAAATATTGCAGACTGAATTCCCTTCTGAGTGTCTGTAACCCCTAATGGACACGAATGTTCGCACTCTCTTTCAGAAAGGCTGATACTGCGCTGTGCTTTTCCTGAATGACGAACCCTACTTTTCCTCTGGTGGGCTCAATCTTTTGAACCAGCAAAACAATTTTTCTGTATAAGACCATAGCGGGAATTGATTACAAGTTGAAAGCATCGGGACTATCCTCACAGTACTATCCCACCTTCTTCTACCCCAGTCCGGTCCACATCCGTCTCTATATGCTTTTCTACAGCCGCGTCTGTACTGTTCCTCTCTCGTAGGGAAAGCTTTCATTGTTTGCTGCTCGTTCTTCTCTTGTCCTGCTCCCGTTTCCCCGACCCGAAGAGAGAACTATCTTAGTTAGGGGGACTTTCTTTTTGCCCTTTCCATCTATTCCCGTCCTTCTCTCTTTTGTGTGGTGTCACCGTATCGTAGGTAATTTAGGGAATCGTGTGTTATTCAGGGGCCGAGTCTTTCCGTGTCTTAGGTACCGTTGGTTCCCCGCATTGTGAGGGGGAGGGATCTTCCAACTACCTGTGCCAACTATTGTTGATGTCCCAGTTGCATGGGTAGCTCCATGGGTCAGATATATGGCCCATATCTTCTTCTTCTTCGAAACTGCACCCTTCTAAAAAGAGGCCAATCGTGGCCCCCGTATAGGTCCCACCGTCACTCTACCCCCAGTGGTTCCAAAACTTGCGGTTTTCAGGCCCGCCCCTTTACTACATAGGAACATTATTGATCCCCCCCCCCCCCCCCCCAGGTATTGAGCCCTTGGCCCCCCCCCCCCCCCATTCAAACTACAGAAGAGGGCCCGTGCAATGCGTAAACATGGGTTTTTGTACCTGTAGCATTAACCCGCTAGCACTTCCTTTTTGGTAAAAGAAAGCACCACAGCTGCAGTGCGGCTGTTTTGTAAAGTGGAGCTAACCCCCCTGATGATTGCGCACCGTGGGTGCGCTTGTTTTAAAAAGTCACTGCAATGGTGATCACGGCGAGGCATATTGAATGCCGCTGTGATTTACGCTATTCCAGGAGGTAGCCACCTCTTTGATTTCTGTCGTCATGTTTCCCTCCTCCTTGCTGTTTCAAAGTGTCTCTGCCTTGTCTAGTCTCCTCATATATTCTCCGGTAATCCAGAGGACAAGGTACGCTCATGATCCTGAAACTCAACCCCTGGGGCAGAACGCTCAGGAAGTTAAACTCATTTAAAATACAACTCCTGTCCTTCCTTCATTTACACACACAATCACAGAAACATCTCACTTTTACATATAGCTACAACACACACACCGAGATACCACATACATAACATGCACTTTAACCTACTGTCTGCATCTAGATCCCCGGCATGGGTTTTCTTTTTGCTAACAGTGGTAGGGAAGGTGGGTGGGGGAGAAGACGAG
>CM070033.1:10537665-10548484 GCA_036250615.1 Ptychadena robeensis | reverse complement strand
ATAAACTGACTCAACTTTAAAGGTGCCCATACACAGGTTGATTTTGCGTTCAATTTCTGAACAATTGATTGCCGCGCACACTTGCGCCGATCGATCATTTGGAAATCAAACGCTGCCCACCTTGTTTGTTTGATCCCACTCAAATGAAATGTCAATCGGACAGTGATCCGGCATGTTGGTAAATCCCTTATCGATCACCATTACTTTGGATGGGGAACCTTGATCAAAGTAGTGGCCAGGGATCAAACACCCAAAATGGTGCCCATCATAGAACTCTCATTCGGAAATCTATGCGTGTATGGGTACCTTTTAATCTAGGGTGGGAAACGCAGCAGCTAAGGCACAGAAACACACAGCAGATGCATTTGTTTCAGAGTTACATTCAATGTTAATGACACCCCAGACTCGCTTTCAAAATCCACAGCAATGCACCGTGACACAATATTTTGCACTTGCTGTGGCATGCTGTGCATTGTAGTTCACTTCAGGATGATGGGTGGTGAGGCTGTGGGAAGACTGTCAATCAGCTGTGAGCATGGTACTGGAGTATAAGCAGAAGGGTGGCTTTCAGTGCATTTTGGGTGCTGAAAAACTAGACTTATGCTTAAATATTAGTGTTGATCGCGAATATTCTAATTGCAAATTTTTATTGTGAATATCGGTACTTCAAGAATTCATAAAGAACTTGTATGTAGCGCTATATCTTCGTAATCATGAATATTCCAGATTTCTTACATCAGTGTCTGGAACTACCATGCATTGCATTCGCAATATGTACATGTACAAGTGCTGATTTGCGCAATGTGGGTAATAATGACTGGAGATTATGAATTCTTGAATTTAAATATTGATTGTGAATATTAGGTGAAATAATTCTCAATATTTTGCAAATACGAATATTGCCTGTGCTGCTCATCACTAGTGATTATAGCAGATGTGGTACGATTCCCTGAAATTTACAGATGTCCGATCACTTCATCACTTTTGGTCAATCATATTGCTGTTTCTATTGTTATGCGCAATATGTGTATGCATAGGACCCCAGGTGCCCTTGGCAGTCCCCTCTGGTGGTGCGCCCGTACAGTACAGAACTATGCAGGCACACCGCTTGTGTCTGCCAAGGAAGAGCAGCCAATGACACCAATACCCCCATCTAAGAAACTTGCATAGGGCCCCCAAAAGTCTAGAAACTACCTAACCACAGGCTCCTTTCTCTGAACGTTCGTATCTTGGGTGTGGTGTAAAATAGGAATTTTATAATTGAAAAAGGACATAGGAAGAAAATCTGCAGTATTGCCATGCGTTTATCTCATACTTCAGCCTACACTCTGCGCTGTCAGGCTTTCAGCGGAGCTTTCCTGTGACCGCAGGGAGAAGCTTAGTCATCCAGCCGTCATACAGGGAGTGCTGTGTAATGTGTATGTGTAATAGTGCCATATCACCATGGAGGGTAACACGGCACAGGTTGGTAGAGGATCGGCACTATGTGTGCTAGAATGACTGTGAGTTGGACAAAGCTGATTTTCTATGCAAATGGAGAAGATAAATATAACGTAATATTTGAATGTTCCTTGTGTATTAACGGTCATAGGAAATCCTTCAGCGCACATAAATGCATTTAACTATTACTCCGGCTCCTTTCTTAAAGGAAAACAGTAGCCCGGTATATTTCCTATACTAGACCTACCATCATTTTATCCAAAGCGTAAATTACTGTGCTTCTGTGGTGTCGTGTAGTGTGAGTGGATGAACTACCACGACCAGGTTCTTTTGATCCTCAATGTACCCCCATCTATATGGCACACACAACTCGATCACCATCCACTCGCAATAAACGATTGTCCACCCGGCTGGTTAGGGGATATTTCCAAGGCTTTACTGTAGGGATTGTACAGGCTCACACCAAATCCAAGGTTGGGAATGGAGCACACAACTTAGGGACTAGAGTTCCAAATGAATGCGTAACCAGCCGCTAAGAGTGGAAGAATGTAGCTGCAGCTTTCCCCCAAGATGTGGTCAGTCCAGGAGGGGAGGCTTGATCCAGATAGGCCTCAACTCTGCTCTGGTGACACACAGCAATCCTCACAGGATGCAGCAGACAACAGAATGGCCCAGAACATTCTGCAACAGGGTGATTTATCACCTAGGGCCAGGGAGTGTCCAGAACCAGTAACTGGGCAGATAAGGTTAGATACACTAGAAATAGGGGGGGCGGGGGCTTTGGCTTGACACCTCAGCTTGGCACATAAACACATTTTCCAGACATAAACACTTTTTTACAGACATTAACCATGACCTATAAATTATACATTAATTTGTGTGTTTTCCACTACACTACACTTCTACTGTGGGCGACATGGTGGTTAGCAGTGCAGCACTGGAGTTGCAGGATCAAATCTTGGTCTGATCACTATCTGCAAGGAGTTTGTATGTTCTCCCCGTGTATGGGTGGGTTTCCTTTAGGTTCACTTGAGGCCTAAACTATTAGCCCCCCATTTTAATCTCCCTAGTGGTCACTATCACTACTCGGGAGCGGTACGGGCATATTCTGCTTGAATTGCCCACCACTAATGACCAAACAAACTGGGTTCACCTCAACTGCTAGGAAGGTGAAATTAGACAACTTGATTGCTCTATGAAAATTACCATTATCCTCCTGAGTAGCTTGAGGTAAGTTTGCCAGCAAACCCCCGGCGAATCTAAGTATCTGTGGGCATGCCAACATCTTCCGTGTCCCCCCTTCCACGTCATTGGTGACACAGGGGAGCGGCACTTTTGACCTCCATGTCATGGAGCTGGCACCGGCTTTTTACAACACACGGATGACGCGCAGGAGGTTAACAACAGATGTTTGTTATTTTAGAAAGCACAGTCAATGCTTCTTGAAACAGAAGGTATTTACATGACCCAATCACAAATCCAAAAAGTTAAAGGAAAAATTATTCATTATTCATGCAAATCATTCCATTATATCCCATCAACCAAATGCACATCCAGAACCACTGGTGTACAATGCAAATATAGTTTTATGGTAAAGAGCCATTTATTCCAGCATACAGCTGTTTCTGGCTCATTGGCCATCATCAGTGCATGGACACCATGGCTTTATGGAGTGGGGCTTGGGAGCCAAACATAGAGGAACAACCATGAAGCTTCTGGTGAGAAGGGATTAAAGGAATCAAAAAAGCCCTCAACTTAAGCAGTGCGTAGCACAGTAAAGCCTTCCTAGTCCATCACAAATTCCAAAAGTTAATGGAAAAAGTACGGAGTGGAGCCGTACAAATTATTTTAGAAACAAATACACTGTAGAAAAAAACTATGTCCACTGAGTTAAATTTTAATATTTTATTGACACGCTAAGTTGAAACAAAAGAGTGCAAAAAATGAGACATCCAAAATGATTAGCCCCCTGACCATTAATGGTCAATAGTGACCCCTTGCTGAGCCAAAACTGGCAACAATTTATTAGAGGAGTTCTTTACTATGTTGGCGGAGGTCTCCTGAGAAATTTTGGCCCATTATTTCGTTGCACATTGTTCTAGCTGCTCCAAATTGCATGGACATTTGCTTTGAGCACCCATCACAGATTCTCAATAGGATTGAGGTCTGGGCTCTGTGCAGGCCACTCAAGGATCTTGGTTTTGTTATCCTTGAGGATCTGTTGGACTGATTTTGATGTATGCTTTGATATTCCACTGGACTTGATTAGTAATATTAAAGACATTTTGTGGCCAACCCCAACCACTTCTTGGCTTGGATTGGCTTCAGATGGGATAGATTTGGGTAGAGGAAGTATGGCTTGAATATGACCAACTACTACTAGCCTTAATGTAGCCATCTTTGGCCCGATTTGCACCAGATTTTTTGCCCGATCAACCGCCGTGCATGCTCCCACCGATCGGCTGGCGGTCGCTCAGCCGAAAATTGGTGAAAAAGTCCAGGAATCTGCCGCATGTCGGATCGCAAGGTAAATTCCTGTTCGATCCCATTACGGCCATCCCCATTCATAGTAATGGTCGGCACACAAAGGGTGGGAGGCCTGCTGCAGCGGGATGACGCGGGATCCAGCTGAAGTTGATCCCTCATCTATCAAGGCAGCATTGCCTCGTGTATGGCTACCTTTACCATGACCTGGATGAATGAGAACTTTCAAATCTCTCCAATCCCATGCCTCCTTTTCAGAAAGGGGTTTGCTGGCTCCACACAATGGCCTGGTTCAGGGCGTGCCTGAGCACGAGGAACGGACGGGCACGGATGGGCAATCAGGGGAGCACTCCTCCATCCCGCCCTTAATTAAGTGTAGGTCTGGGGTCCCAATGGCTTTGGTATTAATGGGCGGGCCTGGCCCCCATGGCCCACCCTTAGCATCGACCCTGGTTTTTATGAACAAGATGGGCTACGTTGTGCATAGAGTGGTTAGCAATATCCATTCTCTATTAACCCCCTTGGTGGCATAGCCATTCAAAGTGAGTAATATGTAAAAAAAAAACAGAAAACACCCTGGGTCAGCACTGGCTGCATCCTGTGTTGACTCTCTTTGCTTTTCTTTGCTGGAGATTTCCGTATGCAAAACGAGAGCTGAAACTGCAAATCGGACACAGAGAATAACTGTATTTCACGCTGAAGCCCTCCATTGTGTTCCGGGAGCTCTGCGATTTGGCATTGTAAGGATTTACTTATATTTTATTTACACAAATGTAGCAAATGAGGCCGGTTCCAAGTCAGCTGTGCGTTCCGAAAAACGTCCGAAACCGTGTCACCTCGCAGGAATATCGTTCTCCTCTTTTACGCAGTCACAGGGACAAAGCTGCGCGGATTTCACATATGTTTCCAACTATACTGTAGTGAAACCATTCTGCGCTGATCTAAAAATAAAAAGAGACAGCAGATGTCCCTGTAACCCTTTCCCTCTTCCCTGTACTTACAGTAATGTATCCACTAGTCATGACCGAAACGGCACAGAGGTTCCACCCAAAACCAAGAAGACTGGAATTTTAACTTCAAACATGAATTATGTGGGAACATCTAAGACGGGGGTGGAAAAACGTTTTGACCGGTGGGCCACAATGGAGTCTTAAATTTGCCAGAAGGGCCAAACCAAGAGCAGATGGATGGAGTATTTATTAACGTTTATTCACACCTTTTTTTAAAACATTCTGAGTTCCCTGGTCGGTTTTTAGACCGTTAACCTCCTTAGTGCACCGCCCATACCGCGCTGTTTTTAATGGCACAGTACGGGCAATCGTGGCAGTGTACAGAATACACTGCCTGACATTTCCTCCCTCCCTCCGCCCCTCTCCACACAGCCGGTGTCATTAATGTGGGCGGGAAAGCCGGCTCTCCTCCATTAACATAGAGGTCTATGGCACTGGACCCCCCCGCCCCCTTCCATGTCACTGTGGCATGATCGGGGCAGTGACGAAACCCCAGAAAAGCTTTCTGTGGGTGTATTGGCTACACCCGATGCCCGGTTCCCCTGCGGTTGGGGCAAGCCTGAACGGAGAACGAACAGGGTTTGTCTTAACCGCTAGGGAGATTAATCTCCCTGGTGGTTTGACCCAACCCAGTTCCGGGTAACTTTGTTTACAAAACAAACTCGCCCTGATCTGGGAACAGGCATACTTACCTATCCTTGGCGAGCCAGATTAGGAACTTTGTGCCTTCAGCAATTGATTCACTTTTTAATGTCATCAGTGACGACGAAGAGGTAGGGGGGCCCGCACCATTGACCTCCAAGTTAAGGAGGCAGCCACGGTTTTCCGATCCACATACCTTCCTACTGGACAGGCTGTTTTCACAGAACGGTTAATTGTGAGAGTGAGAACAGAGGATCCGCCGTGCAGGTAATGTGAATGTGCTCTGACCCCAGCTTTCGCTGCTTGGATCGGGATGGGGAGGGGGGCACCCATGTCAGGGAGAACACCGGAGGCCCAGGGCCCTATGCGCATGCATATTCTATTAGATTGTAAGCCCGATCGAGCAGTGTCCTGTACTCCTCCTGTGTCGTAAAATGTACCTGTGTGTACTAGCCTGTGTTGTATCTCCACTCTAATGTATTGTACAGCACTGCGTAATATGTTGGCACTATATAAATAAATGGTGATAATAATAATAATATTCCGCATAGCTGTAAAACATCCCAAGTAGGTGTGCCACATGCCATACTTAATAAATATTACAATGTAGTGTATTACAATGCACTATGCATAGTAATGGCTCACTGGATAAAAAAATAAAAAAAGCGAGCTTTGGGGTTGTCCTTAACCCCAGGCTTATACTCGAGTTATTCAGTTTATTCTTCGGTAACATTAGGTACCTGGGCTTATACTTGGATATATACAGTAAATAAAAAAAATATTTTTCGCTTTGACTTCCCACATCCCAAAGCTCATGCTCCACCGAAATCTCTGACCTCTTGCTTAAGCGCTCTCTAAATTGTCCTCTGCGTAATTGGTTGTCCTCGCTAATAAACTCAACCGCGGCATGGTTAGAAGAGTCTCGAAGACAACCATGCCAGACCGTGACCTGACCTCTCCATAACAGATCTGCTCGGGCTTTGCCATGCGAGGATAATCAGCGCCTGTTGTCACTTACACAAGTTTGAAGTAAATTATAGAGACAGTTTCTTTGTACAGACAATACAATGAGACCTCTGACTATATGAGTGTAGAGGAGTGCTTACTCGCTGACATAACGTATGTGTTCCGTATAAGTCCACACTAATGAAACGTTTAACAATGAAGGAATCCCGTATGGACAAAGTATGGAAAGTTGCCTTTGTTGTCTTCTAATGCTCCGATGGCTTCCATTCATTCCTTCAATCAAAAGTTCTGCAGGACAACCAAGCAACTAGCAACTTCAAGAGCCTTGCCCAGAGGTGGGCAAAATTTTTGACTCCTGGGTCACAATGAGATGAATTGAAATTTGACAGAGGGTCAGACCCAGAGTCTGTTTTGGCCGCACGGTATAGAAGTTCTAACTCCTCATGTTATTGGCATCATTGATCATGTGTGGTGGCAAGGCCGTTTCTTTTTCTATGCGGAATATGCGTGCGCCCTCCCCTGCACATATCTTCCGCACCCTCCCCATCCCTTCTCCAGCCGAGCGGCCACAGGGCGGGGTGGGGGGGGGGTTGTGGAGTGTGTAGGCAGTGTGTGTGTGGAAGGGGTAGGAGAGGAAGGAGGAGCAGCAATGTGTTTCTCCTTCTCATCTTCTCAGATACCAACCCCCCTGATCAACCGAATATAAGCCGAAGGTGGGAAATGTAGTCCGATAGTTTGAAATTCCACCAACTCCAGTAAAAATTAACAATATGTCCACAAGATGGTGCTGCCGTCCAAGTTTTTTACATTTCACCAGCTGAGCTCAGGAATACAATAGATAAAATACCAAATACATATCAGCCAATTACAGAGGCCGCCGGCACCTGCAGGGAGACCAGCGATCACCCGGGCAGGTAAGTGAGACCCGGACTTGAGTATAGTAGTTTTCAGAGCTGAAAAACTGGGTTAATACTCTACACTGTTATACACTGTAGTTCTGCTGACAGTGTTTGCTGTGAGAATTTTCCTTCAGAATAAATTGGAAAACAAGAGTGTATTTTCTCCACCGATTTGTGGTCCAGGTAAATTTCAGCAGATTTTCTACTCAACCACAGAGACGTATATGTGATTTAAAACACATGTATGGCACACGTGTGGACTGGTGCAAGGAATATTAAAAAACGGCTCTGCCTTTCGCCAAACTCAGCACTTTCCTTTAAATGTGCTGCAATATTGTGCTAAAATACCTTATTAAAGGTGAACTTACCCTGCCGGACCTCACCTTGTGTACTTACCCACATATCTTTATAGTTGCAGATATAGTATGACTGTAGGTTTTTATATTATTAACATCTTTGGTCACTATGTTGCAGTATTTGGTTCATTAACAAGGAAGTGATCTCCCCGGCGCAGCATTGACTTGACATGTCATTCATAAAATGCAAACCACCGAATTCTTAATGATCGTGATTGGAGCAGAGGCCCTCCATGTGGTCATGTCATGTGATAAGTATGCTTTTCTGCCCCTCTCCCTTTTTGTAATCTCCCTGGCAGTTTTCCCGAATCTGATTACACAACAAACTGTGCCCGAGCTGAGATCGGGTGTACTTAGGGTATGTTTCCACTGCTGCGTTCTCCCGCGATTACAATCACGGCATTGAGACTGCTGGGTGCTAGCGATCTCTTGTGGTCGCCACGCTACAATTGGAATCGCGGCATAGCAGGCAGGAAGTGGGGTGGAGGGTTTGGCAAGATGTCCTGTCCCAACCCCCCCCCCCCCACTTCCTGCCTGCTTGCGCCCACTCTCTATGTCGTTAAAAATCATGGTTAAAAATCAATGGATGGAGACATGATTTTGAACCATGTCCATTCATCTCTATTGCCACGGTCAGGGGCGATTGGCCGTTCTAGATCGCGGCTGACCGCATAATTTTAGGTATATGGCCTCGATTATAGCCACGGAGGGGGGATCGCGGGAGATCTCCCAAGTGGAAACAAGCCCTAACTTAGGCTCGGTGAGTCCGTGATAGACTGGTCGATTCAGGCATTGTCTCATCGGCGTCATTGGTGACATCAAAGAGGCGTCTGGTTGTGCCATAGACCTCAATGTTAATGGAAGGGCGTTGGTTTCCTGATCCACATGTGTAGAAGGGAGGGCAAGAAATTTGATCACCCATACCTTGCCATTGAAAATTGTTCAATACGGGCTTAACTCTAGAGAGGTTAGTTCAAAGCAGACAACTCCATGTACATTTGCAAAGTGTACCGCTGTCCCTGTGTCTTATGATCCAAATTAGTAAAAATTATAAATAATAAAAAAATGTTTAGCCCCAAACATCCTGGAAGCAAATACAACCTCCTATCACAGGAGGTTGTAATTCGTTCCATTCCCTTCAGCCAAGCCAAATAACCACTGCCATGAGGGAGTTTTTAGCAATATTAGCACCAGCAGTACCCATGACTGGGAGAGTTTACATTCACAAAACATTTGTCCCTGACAGTGCCCCCACACTAACCTTACAACACATAACCTATAACCACATGTACCAGCCACCTGCCTCACCCACACCGGAATGGTGGATACTCTGGAAATGTTTCCTCCCACCACCTTTACCAACTCCACCTTGGGTCATTGACCCTCAAAAGAGCGCAACGTTACCTTACCTATGACTGCACCCCTCCACCAGCACATCATCCATTAACTTTCTGGGCGGTTTGCCCGAACTCAGATCGGGCACAGTTTGATAGCTGATCAAACTGCGCCCGTGCCGGAATCGGGCACAACCGCCGCCTCTCTGTGTGCCCGCGGCTCTGTAGAAGAGCCGCAGACACATGGAGCCCTTCCGGCCTGTGTCTTTGGCGTCATTTGTGATGCTGAAGGGGGCTGGCCATAGACCTCCATGTTAATGGAGGGGGCGCTGCTCTCCTCTCCACACGCTGCCGGTGTCTATTTGACACCGGCGGTGTGTAGAGGGCTGGGCGGAGAGCCGGAGTACAGCGGGGGAAACGGCTTTTCGTGCCATAAAAAATGTCGCGAAAAGCTTGTAATGACCAGAGGGTTAAACATTGAACCGTATACATTCCTAGGGACCTGCCATCGCTGTGACAACAACAACAATAATAAATAACAAAAAAACATCATACAAAAGACCCCACAAGCCCACCCCTCTGTGCTCCCAGAAAAAACACCCAAAAGGACTGACAATCCCAAAAGGTTTAGGGAGGGAGAGGTGTAAGAGACCAACGTCACATCCGCTCCTCTTCTTTATTGACCCATCAATCCTGCCTACTCTTCTCTGTTCCTGGCCTGCAACTCCTCCAAGTCAGGCCTCCATGTACCTAGTGCCTGGCTGGGGGTGTTATTCTCACTGACCCAACAAGCTGGGTGAGGTTATTTAGATAGCTTGAGTTGTGTATTTATATTACATTCTGCATTGCAATAAAGAAATGATGTGACCTAGACTCCTCTCTCCTCCTACTTGTAAATAGCTGCTAATGGGTAAGTTGTTAGTGCCAGTTTGTAAAATGTGTCTCTTCATAAGTTGGTCAGTGTGTTCAGAGAATGGTTACTGCTAATGTATAGACACATAATAATTTTCCAGTCCTTTACACTCTGCTGAAACAACAACCCCTTCTGATACTGGTGAATATTGCATGGTCCAGTCCTGCCTATGTTGCTGGAGCATGCTGTATATTCACTTTATATGTGAATGGCTGTGCCTCTGACTCTTGTATGATAATTATTTATTTGCTTGATTTGGCAGCAGTAGGACCATACCCAGGGGTGCACATAACTTTTTTATAGAGCTTCTCAGATGAGTACCAGGAGATGATGTTTGGTACTCACCCCATATGTAGCGTGGTCTCCCTCACTGTCCTCTGCATCAGCCTCCTGCATGGTAGGTTCTACTGCAGATGGACCTCCCTGTTCCTGATTGAGCCTCCAATTAGCTGTCTCCATCCACAGGTCACCAGCTGGCTTTGGGTCACATGTAACTCACAGTACAACACATTTGAACCCCCAGATCTCATACCTCAGTAGTACGACCCTAACATTTTCTGGCTTAGTAACTAACCCCTGAGACTACCTGCAGTCCAAATGTCAACCTTTCATAGTCATATTCCAGCTGTAACACAGTGTTTTTAGAAGTCCACCCTTTTTTGGATTAGTAATTCACATTCCCAATGTCACCCCCCTAACTGCCACCTTTCATAGGTATTCATGTTTCCCTGCGGTTATTCAAGTGACATAAATTGTATACATGTAACATTTAGCT
>CM070033.1:10520919-10532906 GCA_036250615.1 Ptychadena robeensis | reverse complement strand
GAGGATGATGTGGTCAAAATACTCATTTGCCTAATAATTCTGCACTCCCTGTAGAGTGCAGATGTGATGAAGAAGCAGTTGCACAGAGAGTGTAAAGCTAATGAATAAGTGAGCGTGCAGAGGTCAGGACGGAGTAACACTTAGTGCAGAGGTCAGGACGGAGTAACACTTAGTGCAGAGGTCAGGAGTAACACAGAGTGCAGAGGTCAGGAGTAACACAGAGTACAGAGGTCAGGAGTAACACAGACTGCAGAGGTCAGGAGTAACACAGACTGCAGAGGTGCAGAGGTAGTGAAGAAGAATTTGCATATAGTATAAAAGTATTGGATAAGTAATGCACAGATTGCAATGGTCAAGAGTAACACTGCAGTCACACAGAGTATAAAGGTAATGGATAAGTAATGCACACATAGATCAAAGGTGAGAACAAGTAACTGGCAGAGTGCAGAGGTCAGGAGTAACACATACACTGCAGAGGTAATGAGAAAGCAGTCAGACATAGGGTAAAGGTAATACACATAGTGCAGAGGTGATGAAGAAGTTGTCACACAGAGCGTAAAGGTACTGGATAAGTGATACCCTTAGAATGCAGAGGTCAGGAGTATTAGAGTAATAATAGTTAACTAACAAGATATTGCAGTTAGTGTAAAAGTATTGTATAAATAATACACAGAGTGCAGGGATCAGTAGTAACACCGAGTGCAGAGGTCAGGAGTAACACTCAGTGCAGAGGTCAGGAGCAGGAGTGGCAGTGGTGCAGAGGTAGTGAAGAGGAATTTGCACAGTGTGTAAAGGTAATAGATAGGTAATACACAGAGTGCGGAGGTCTATTAGATAGACTGCAGAGTTGACTAAAAGGCATTTGCAGATTGTGTAAAAGTATTGGATAAGTAATGCACAGAGTGCAGTGGTCAGGAGTAACACTGCAGTCACACAGAGTATAAAGGTAATGGATAAGTAATGCACACATAGATCAAAGGTGAGAACAAGTAACTGGCAGAGTGCAGAGGTCAGGAGTAGCACATAGACTGCAGAGGTAATGAAAGGCAGTCAGACATAGGGTAAAGGTAATACACATAGTGCAGAAGTTGTCACACAGGGCGTAAAGGTACTGGATAAGTGATGCCCTTAGAGTGCAGAGGTCAGGAGTATTAGATAAACGAATAATTGATTGAGTTGATTAAAAGAATTTGCAGTTAGTGTAAAAGTATTGGATAAATAATACACAGAGTGCAGGGGTTAGGGGTGGCACATAGACTGCAGAGGTGAGTAATAAGCAGCCACACAGAGTATGAAAGTAATAGATAAGTAATCCACCCACAGCGCAAAGGTGAGAATACGTAACAGAGTGTAGGGGTTAGGAGTACATGATCAATGTGAGTGGCACCTATACAAAATTTTCAGGTCTTTCAAATACCTTCCCCCTCTACAACATTATGACAAAACCACTTCTAGCACAAATCCCCTACCGTCTTGCTCAATGGCACCCACTCAATGGTATTCCATCCATCTTTAGTCCCGTGAGCCACCCACTTTTTTTCCTAGGCTGGGAACCCCACCACCTTATCTGCCTGCTACCCGTCACTAGCACAAAAACACATAGACTAGCACAGTAAACAGACACAAACAGACATATATGCACTAAAGACACCACACATACATGTTCTATCCACATTTTTAGATATACACAGTAACAACACATACATGCTAACTAAACACACACATATAGACATTCATACAATCCCTTATTCAAAATCTGCAGCAATAAATATTTTTTTAAATCATAAACTCGAAGACTGGATGGGGGAAGTTGAGGTATAAGGTTCTTTGATGGTGATGGGAAATATTTGGGGATGTTTCAGCCCCCCTAACCCCTCCTAACTCCACCACTGATTACCTGGCAGCAATTTAGTGAACATTGTACTGACCAATTTATAATCTCAGAATCTGTCTTGCAAGTCATATATAATGACATACAAATGTATATAATGTGTTGGTCTTGACCCTTTCAAAGCATTCATCACTTCCGTCTCAAGGGATATTAATCCCGTATTATCTTTACTTGTGGTTTGCTGAGTTAAATTCAGCATTTCTAACCCTTTTTTCAATGTTCTTGTCAAAATACCTGATGGCTTCCAATCCACTATTTCGGTTGGCGAGGTAAGTCCATTCTCAAATTACACTAGCTAAGCATAACAAGCAAATCGTAGTACCCTCTCAGTCTGTTAATTCAATTGTTTTACATTCCCAGCGGTGAGTTCTTGAATATAGGTCGGCCCGAGATTGAAAAAGACACAAATTCAAAACCCCAATATGAGTAATGTGTGATTTTGAGTATTAATGACTTTTACACTTTTAAAGAGGATGTACACATGCTCAACCCACCTATGAGTATTGGCGAGAGCACTTACCCATAGCAAATTAATGGGGGTGGTAGGTAGACAATAGACCGACACTCATAATCAATCCTACGGTTCGATCAATTAATTAATTGTACTGTGGCCATAAAAAAATCTGCAGACTATCGCGACAGTTCATAAGCGTTGTTTTTAGGCTTAGGATTTTTTTCATGGAATATTGGGAGCGAGGTTCTTCAATTAGAATTACTTTAAAAATATTTTTGTAAGGTATCATTAGTACTGCCTTCATTCTTTTAGGAATAGTTTGAGGAACTAACCTATTAAACCTGCACTTCGGGCAAACAGCAAGGCCCTATTCACATTGAAGGTTCCAGGGTGGCTGCCACCCGGTAGTGTGGACATGGCCTTAAACACATGTTTAAAATCTCTTAAATCTACTTAATGGTTTGTAAGTTTGGGCAGTGCCAGGCTGCAGATGCCCCTGTCAGACAGTACAGCTAAGTCCTTTATACTAAATGTGGTTCTACAAGTCTTTGATTCATGGTGCGTACTAAGGCTTTGTTTCCATTGCCTTGGGACCCCTCGGCTAAGTGTACACGCTTAGCGGGAGGTCCCAACGTAACAGATAGACTTACCTGCTCGGCGGAGACTCTGTCTTCATTGCGCCGAGCCGATCCGCCGGTGTGAGGCTGAACGTAGTCGAGTACGTTCAGCCTCAGCACCGGCAGATGTGTAAACAGACCATCCACCGGCAGGCAATGTCTATGGGATACTTTGGAACCCCTGCTAAGCGTATACGCCTAGCGTAGGGGTCCCGACGTATAATGGAAACAAGCCTTTAGTTCTTCACACGTGGCTTCCCTATTTGTGTTTGTTAACTCAGTAATGGCATATTGGAACCTGTTAGTGTTGTTTAACAGAGATAATGTGTAATTCATTTGAGGGCCTTGCTAAAGACATGAAAAGTTTGTTTTAACTAAGTTAACTAAGTTAGTAAGTACATACTTAATTAAAAAGGGAATGAAAATTTTTTTTTTCGAGATTTCAAGGTGCACCAGAATAAATATACAAAATGGATTTTTATTAATATATATAAAATACATCAGAATGCAGATTTTATTGGATACTGAATGCAGATTTTATTGGATACTTAGGATACTGCAATTACCCTCCTACGCGTTTTGCCGAACAAGGAGAAACTGCACCACCAGTGTTTCTGAAAACATAAACAAAAAGCATTTACAATGAATAACAGTAATGATCACAATTCTTAACATCACAATTACAATTAAGATAAGTAGATACACAAAAGATTTGAATTGAATGTGGGTGTACTTTCTTTTTCCAATGACTCTAATTGAGCCCTTAATAACACGGATCCTGTCCTTTATGTTACATAGAATGCTTATGCTAGCCATACACATGCCGATAAGTGGCCGATTTTTAACCTGACGGGCGTGCGCGCTCGCGCCGTCGGTCAGGTTAAAAATCGGCCACTAATCGGCATGTGCCCACATCCCGACAGACAGATCCCAGTCGCCCCACTGCTCGGCCGGCCAGAGAACGGACATGTACTTTATTTAAATTGAAATGTGAGTGGCACCTATACTAAATTTTGTACTTTTTTTTTGACTGTAAGTGGGCACTTAATAGTACGTATCTTGTCTATTCTGTTCCATATAAGTTTTATTGTATTGGAATGGAAAAAGGGTGTCCTTTTTTCCCTATTACTGTAAGTGGACCCTTAATAGCACGTATCTTGTCGCCTCTGTTCCAAACTTTTATGCTATTGGAATGGAAAGAGGGCGTACATTTTTTCCCCTATGACTGTAAGTGGGCCCTTAATAGCTTGGATCTTGTCTTTTCTGTAGAACTTTTATGAAATGGAAAGAGGGTGTACTTACTTTTTTCTTATGATTGTAAGCAAGCCCTTAATAGGTCGTATCTTTTCTCATTTGCTCTGTAGAATTTTTATGCTATTGGAATGGAAAGAGGGTGTACTTTCCCCCCCTATGACTGTTAGTGGGCCCTAAATAGCAAGTATGTTGTCTCTTCTTATATGCAGAACTTTTACTGAATTTGAATAGAAAGAGGGTGTACTTTCTTTTTCTTATGACTGCAACTGGTCCATTAATAGCACATATCTTATCTCTTCTGATATGTAGAACTTTATTTGCATTGGAATGGAAAGAGGGTGTACTTACTTTTTATTATGACTGTAACTGGGCCCTTAATAGAACAGATCGTGTCTCTTCTGTTCCGTAGAACTTTTACTGTATTGTAATGATAAGAGGGTGTACTTACTTTTTCTTATGACTGTAACTGGGCCCTTAATAGCACAGATCGTGTCTCTTCTGATATGTACAACATTTACTATACTGTAATGGAAAGGGGTGCACTTACTTTTTCTTATGACTGTAAATGGGCACTTAATCGCACAGCATAAAATTTTGGTGTCTGTATTAGTTTTCCTTTTAATATATATATATATATATATATTTATTTTGTTTTACCTTCCAGCAGCACACATCCATCCATCATTAGTGTGTCTACACTGCACTGTATCCATGGAGGAAGAATGCAGCCCCCCCTTTGACAGAAGCATTCTCAACCTGTAGAGGGAAGCATTAGAGAGACTTATAAACATGCATAGACTTTACATTTTTCCCTCTTTTAACTGTGGATAAGCATGGTGGTTAGAGTTAATGTAAATGTATTTCTCGAGTTACCATTACCCCTGCATTGTGTGAGTTTTTCCTCACAATAAGACGTGCAGAAACAAAAGGGGGCTCTGTGGGAAAAGTTGAAGGGTGCTGCTCATGTGCTTACATGGGTTTATTTAAAAATCTCTATTCTTGTATTCATCACAATAGTTATTGGAGGATAGACCACCTTATATAGACATGTCAGCTATTGGGCCTCAATAAGGGAACCAACACTCCACTTCCTAACGAAAGAGAAAGACGACTTCTCAGCCATGTGCTCATCTGCTATTCAATGTCCTCCCCGGTCTTTGATTTGGGTCATTGCGGCTCTTTCCCGGGTTGAGGATGTGTGTCAGTACCGGCTACCATGCCTCCTGGAAGGAGCTGCTGCATTTTGTGACTGGTCAGGGGGTCGAAGTTGAGCCTCCGCGGTTAGTGCCCCTGGTTGGGACCCGGCGGTGCCATATTTTCTTGTGGGGGACCACCTGTTATGGCACATCTGACACTTTTCACCGAAGCAAAACTTTTATAGCTCTTACCTCCCAGGAGTGGCCTCTAGGTACAGCAATATTAATGTATTTTTTATGTAGTCTGTCCCCCACTTCCCCTGCACGTTTGTTTTATTCACCAGTACGGGTGTTAGTCCTCCGGGAAAGTGGTGGGGAGGAACTGCTTACAGCTCTGGCCCGGCAGTCTCTCCAAGTTCGGGACCCTCTTCTGAGGGGCGCCCACCCGGTCCTAGTACTCCTGGTTTCGGTCGAGGTCATCTGGGTAATGGGACATTTGAGGGTCAGATGGCTTCTGCTGTCTGACCCACTAGTCACCCCTTTTTGGGGAATGAGTACTTAGCCTCTTTTGGGGTGGGACAACGTGTCACACGTTCAGTTTGGTGTGGTTTTACACTACTGTGTACACTTCACTTTTTTGCACTGGGTGCAAGTTCACGACTGTGTGTGCGAGCACATGCCGAGGCGCAATAAAAAAAAATTCACCATGTAATCTCTCTGTTTATATTCTTTGTGCAGTGAATGGGTGATATAATTTCCCATGAAGGCTTTCATTTGCCTTCCTAGAAGGACACAACCATCTTTGTTCAGGTCTCATCCAGGATCAGCATCAACTGGATTTGACTGAGCACCTTGCCCAGATAAAACAATCTTGTGGATCTAAAGCCCCCCATACACCACATACAATTACCATACAATTTCTGTACAATCAAATTTTCTTCTACCAAAACCATGTAATATGAGGACCTTTCTACACCTTCCAATCACTATGTATTCTATCAGGTAGGACCCGGCACTACATAGCAGTGATATACCTTCCAGTCACTATGTATTCTATCAGGGAGGCCCCTTTACTACATAGTTGTTGGTAGATCTGATGGAAATTGTATGGAGGAATCTAAAGGTGTATGGGGGGCTTTAGTGCTCAGGTAGTTTCTGTATTCACTAAGAAATGTCTTAAGCCCCCCATACAACATACAATCCTACCATACAATTTCTGTACAATCCACTTTTGTTTTACCAAAACCATGTAATATAAGGATATTTTTAAACCTTCCAATCACTATGTATTTTATCAGGAAGGACTCGGCACTACATAGCAGTGATATATACCTTCCAATCACTATGTATTCTATCAGGGAGGACCCGGCACTACATAGCAGTGATATATACCTTCCAAGCACTATGCATTCTATCAGGGAGGACCCGGAACTACATAGCAGTGATATATATCTTCCAATCACTATGTATTCTATCAGCGAGGACCCGGCCCTACATAGTTGTTGGTAGATCTAAAGGAAATTGTATGGATTGATCTGAAGGTGTATGGGGGGCTTTATACAGCACAAAGAAGTTTAAGTAAATAAAGGATAAACATGAGCGTACTTTAAACCATGGATTTAACCATTTCACATGGCTGACCAATGCACCAGATCTTTACAGCGTTAGGGCCATTATACACTATATGCGTTTTTTACCGCACATGTTTTTTTACCGCGCATGTCTTTACATAGACAACCAATGATACCTTTCACACTTCATGTGTTGCGTTTTTAAAAACTCACTGCTGTATGCATTTTTGATAAATTTTCCTGCATTTTTATTCATTTGTTCAAAAACGCAAACACAGATGTAATGTGAAAAACGCAAATAGTGTGATTGGACCCTGAACTCTTGGCCATGAAGAATAAAGCTTTATGTACCTAAGTCATACAGTCACAAACTAAAACCAGTATTTGGAATCCAATAAACTCTCTGCTGTGTTTTAGGTGGTGACAGGAAAATGGAGTATCTGATGGAAAGCCAATTATGGAAGGAACGTACAATTTTTATGAAGATGACATCCATGGTGGAAATTCACTCCAACACTGTAAGTCGAGAAATGTTTCCAATTTTGGGTTTTTAAAGGCTGATTGGCTAGAAAAATGGCAGAAAGTACAAGTATGAAATGTATGGATAGTAGGAATTATGAGTTTTAATAGAACTGTAACGTCGGTGGCAAATACTTCCCCCTCCAGATTAGAAAATCAGAAGGGACATAGTTACACAGATGCTGTGCTTATTGCTCAGCTATTGAGCCAAACGTCTCACATCCCACAATGGAGGCAGATCTATCTTTACTGAAAGCAAGGTATATAGGAAGTCCTATATACACTCTACTATATAGAAGTTTTAAAATGTTGGGTTTCAGGAGCCACCAACATGTGTCCATTTCCCAATAGGAGTACCATATTTTGTGTTCCAAAAGATGCTCTGGACCATAAGATGGTTAAGAAAATTAGGTTACAGACACATATAAAGGGAATATACAGCATGTTCCACATTAATCCTAAAAGGTTTAAAATCAGTCATGTGGCATGTCTTAGCACCATGACTTATGTCTCCTCCAATACCAGAATTCTCTCTACATAAGTACCTCCTTTAAGCTGCATTTGGGGTTACTTACCTCACTAACAGTGATGCTGAACATAGGCCAACCTTGAGATGGAGGGCACTGTTGATCTGCATGTCCTACTCACATCTCCGGCCTTATTGATGGTACCAGGGATGTGAAGAGGGGAGGAGGGAGGGCATACTCTGTAGTCGGCTTTGATTGCCTGTACCACATTTTTGAAAAAACCCAGTAGGGGCATACTGCTAGGGGCGTTAACCAGAAAGAAATGTACTGAACACTGCGGCTCTACACCAGGGAGGACCAAGCACTACATAGCAGTGATATATACCTTCCAATCACTATGTATTCTATCAGGGAGGACCCAGCACTACATAGCAGTGATATATACCTTCCAATCACTATGTATTCTATCATTGACCCTTACTATTGGACGTCCAGTGGTGAAGTCTACTTAATGGGCAATATCTACAACATGGAGACTTTAAGGAATTGGCAATCATAGGTTTATCTGCACCACTAGATCACTGTAAAGTTACCTTACACGAGTATATCTAACTTTATAATGTAAGAAAATAATAGGGGGGGGGTGGCCTTTGGAACATAGCCACACACTTTAAAAAACAAAATCAGTGCTTCCACATGCTGCATCCAGAATCCGTGTATAAAGTGATTAAGACAAAGACAAGTAAGCTCAGGCTATAAATATTCTGTCATACGGGTGATAAAACCAAATGAAAGTACAGGAAATTGTTAAAGTACTGAAGTAGTAAAAAGCAGAAGTGGTAACATTGTGCCTACTATATATAGCTTGGGGTGTTCTGATGATTGCTGTCAAGTGACTCTCCGGGACTACACTTCCAGCATGATCAGGTAAGTGTAATGTTCCCTCCCCCTTATTTTTCCACCCTGCTTCTGCAAATAATATTCAGGTTGGAAATTAGGAGGAAGTAGGCATCAGCACTGCTGATGGTTAGCAGCAGCTCTGATGCTTTCAGTGAATGCGGCAATCTGTGATAATGCTCGTTCGACCCCTGAGGGGTCCCTACCGACAGATAGAGAACCACTGCTCTAGAAGATCAGAAGAATCACAATCTAGGAATTATCTCCACTTATTGCAGGGATCGAGCGAAGGGGAGCCATAGCATTTTGACACCAAGGTGACAAAGGGGCGAATTCAAAGACTGATATGGCCTGTTGGCCGGGTTGTATGTGCTAGCAGAAAAGTTGTTGAGCCCCCCCGCTAATAGTGTTAGATGTAGTGGCGGATGAGGTATTTTGGAGTGAGATTGCTCTTTGGGGGTGGGGCTTGGAACCTCTGTTCCATGTGAAAAGGAATAGCAGAAGAGCAAGTGATTACCTTTCCCACCAGATAAATAGGAGGCAACTAAGCACCCACACACTTTTTGGGTCCTCGCCAAGTCAAATGCGAAGTGTAAGATGTAGTAGGGTTTGGTGGATGAGGAATTAGGATGTGAGATTGCTCCCTGTGAAAGGGATGCTTCAGTTTCATGCTCCCGACTCTGTAGTTTGGGGATGGTCCCTTACTGACTGCACACCATTGCACACCAAAGTAAGGCCCATAAAGAGATTTGGTGGAGTGAAGCACACCAGACAAAGATAACAAGGGGCCAGTTGACAGTCCCTCAGACTGTTGGGGGGCGGACTATAAATATATATATATATTGTGAGGGATGAGCTGTAGAGCCGCAAGGTACAGGATCCCCTGGATGGGTCCACAGCAGGTGAAAGAGGCACAGCAAACGACAGGTTGTGTTTATTGTGCAAGTCCATATACAAAATTTACAGCAAGCAAGGCAGTCCATCCAAAGGAAACAGTAGTCCACAGAAAACAAAGGCTTTGTAGCTTAACACACAAAGTCCTTGTCTGCCACACAGGTACAAGCTTCTCCCCAGTCACACATAGGACTGGTTCCAGGGTGGAGCATCTGACTGACTGAGCAGGTGAGAGGGTTTTATAGAGCTGAAACCAACTCTAATGAGCCAACAGGACACAGCTGGTCTTACCCTGCACCAGGCCCAGCAATTCCAGCTCCCTCTGCTGGTCAGATAGAAAAGTACTCAGCATACTGCCGGTATCTGGGACACACATATCTCCCATACTTGATACAACCAGAGGACTTAACAGGTTTCCGGTCACAATATAAAATAAAAAATATATAAAAATGAATAATTTTCACATACACATAAAACATCACACAGACACACAAGCACCAATAAACATAAACAATGATATACATATCACATCCATGGACCACCCTCCCAGGCAAAACGCATCACACTTCTTCACAACGAAACACACACACATACAAACTTATAAATAATGACATACATATCATATCTATAAAATAAACCACATCACACATCTTCACATACCAAACACACATAGATACAATACACACTAATAAACAATACACATAGCACATCTTTATAATATACCGGCAAAATACATCACACTTAACATACCAAAAGAGAGCAGCACCAGAGATCAGCTGCCTCATTCACTGACCTTGTACTGATCAGAAAGGACGGGCAGCCAGAGTTGATTGACAGGTGCAGCACATCCTTGCTGCCATGCCTCTATGCAGATTCCATCTCAGCGAGTGTATGTGGGTGCGAGGTGCCAGTTAAACTGCCCTGAATGTGTGGCCCAGGGGACGGTTTTTGAGGACCCCTGTTATAAATGAAGGTCGGTAACACAATCTGTTATTAATTCTAATCTGACAGGATGATGTAGTTGAAAATCAGGGTTGTGTTGTAACCAGATTTCCAGATGCCTTAATTCTGTACATTACGGTGATATTTCTTCTATATATCAGGGCTGTCACTTGCATTATTGTGCTTTATGAGCAACGTAGCTGTGAGAAGAACAGCAGAAGAGCAAGAGATTACCGTGCCCACCAGATTCTCAAGAGGCAACGAAGCACCCACACACTTTTACAGGATTTGTCATAGGGGACCAGGAGATCAGAATGCAGAATGATGATATATTGTGCAGATACACTGCGCTTGTCAACATAATGGAGCAAAATGTTCCTTCTGAATTGTTGTGTTTTACAGAATCATTTGTAGTGCAAGTTTTAGGTCTTCAGAGAACAACTTAGGGAGAGGGATGACAAATCTGTGCTCACACTCCAGAAATGTCTGTGAATGCATCGGGGTCGGTTATAATTAGAAGATTAGAAAGTAAATGTTCATAAGATAAATCAATTAAGCTTATTAAAGTGAATCAAATGCAGGTGAATTACCGTATTTTTCGGCCTATACCACGCTCCAATGTATAGGATGCCCCCTATGCTTCAGAACATCCAATGGCAGAGTAGGAGTTAAGGAGGCGAGGAAGCTGTCTCTCTAGCAGTGACCGGCAGAGACAATGGAATTGTTTTGGTTTTTTCAGCCTAATGGTGGCTTGCTTCACTGATAGTGCAAGCTCATTAGAGCTTATCTTAAGAGTTGACAGCAACAGATTCCAAATGCAAATAACACACTTGAAATGAACTTTGGACCTTGTATCTGCACATTGTAATTGGGATAATGAGGGAATAACACACGCCTAGCCATGGAACAGCTGAGAAGCCAATTGTCCCATTACTTTTGGTCAAGTGGGAGGCACATGTGCAAACTGTTGTTATTCCTACACCGTTCATGTAAATAGCATTTTGCGCACTGGCTACCCTGCGCTTGACAACTTTTCTGGTAGCAACCTCCCACACGCACAACTTTTCTGGTAGCAACCCCCACACGCACAACTTTTCTGGTAGCATCCGCCCCCAAATAGTTGATGCAAGTGGTAGTCCGCATCATTTCTGAGCCATCCACCATTAGAACATCATTGGAATGTTACTGAACAAACTTCCTATGATAATAGTGTTTTTCCAAAATAAAAAATGTAAAATGCTCTGTTTCAAATTAATACCCACAACAGACAACAGAGTTTATAAACATTTAGGTTGTTGGAACTAAAAATGGTCATTTGTAGCATTAGGAGGCCATATTTACAGAG
>CM070033.1:10508560-10520111 GCA_036250615.1 Ptychadena robeensis | reverse complement strand
TGTGAAAGGAGCCTCATCAAGGTGGGTAAAGAGCCTTTGTAGTAACAGATATTTGATGGAATTTTTTTGGATCGACTAAAAGCGGAATTGATTTACGGTTCAATTTCAATACAATTACATTTTTCAGCATGTTCCCAATTTTAATTGTTTCTTAATCGTTAAAGTCGATCTAACCCTGTGGGCTGCCATAGATCAACAAAAAAAATTGATTGAATTAAGTGGATTGAACGAAAAATCTAGACGTGTATAGGGGCCTTAAGGCTATGTCCCCACTTTAGTGATCTCCCGCGATTCTAATCATGGGGGGCGGTCATCACTAGCGATTTCTATGGCAATCCATCCATTTTTGAACGCATCCCCATTCATTCACTATGGGCACGATCTGGGGCGTTCGTAATCGTGGCCGAAAATCGCAGGTGAAGATCGCTAAAGTGGGGACATGGCCTTAGGCCAGTGATGGCGAACCTATGGCATGAGTGCCAGAGGTGGTACTCGGAGCCCTCTCTGTGGGCATGGGAGCTGTCAGCCAACACAGAGGCTGATTTAGGAAATAACTGCAGCCCATTGGCTCTCAATGCCAATGTCTCACTAGCACTGCCAGCCAATCAGAAGCCTTGGGAGGGACAAGCAGTAAGCCAAGGAAAAGGTGTGTGTAGTGAATAGAAGACAGAATGATAAGAGAAGGCAGAAGAATTCTCACAGGTTAGAAGTTGTAGTTCTACAACAGATAGTAAAGGCAGCAGGGCATGCTGAGCAGTGTAGTTCTTTAGCAACTTTCAGAATGTAATGCTTGCAGTTGTAGTTTCTTTACACAGAAAGTTGGATCTTTGCCTTTTATGCTTTGTCAGAATGCCAGGGGACACGAACAGAAGACTATATTCATGCTGGGGTCTGTAGTCCATCAGCAGCCAAGGATACAGGAAGCTTGTAACTGCACTGATCCTCTATGAATGACAACGGAAGCCGAGGATTTGTGTGTGTGTAATTCAGGTTATATTGCCATGCCGGCACGGAGATGAATAAGTGGGTTTGAGTTAGTTTGGGCGCTCGGCCTCAGGAAGGTTTATCCTCATTGCCTCAGGCTATGATCCCACTTTGGCCACAATCACAATTTTAATCGCGACCCGGCGATCGCGTCCATGCATTTGAATGGGCTTTTCCCCACAGGCCCGAATGGGCGTTTAATGGGTGGGTTAATGAGGAGTGTGGGTGAGTTGTGGTAGGTGGGTGGGTTAATGATGAGTGTGGGTGAGTGGTGGCAGGTGGGTGATTAGTGTGGGTGAGTGGTGGTAGGTGGAGGTGGGTGTGTTAATGATGAGTGTGGGTGAGTGGTGGATGGAGGTGGGTGGTTGTGGTAGGTGGGTGGGTTAATGATGAGCTGGGGTGAGTGGTGATGTGGTGGGTGGTAGGTGGGTGGCGTTAATATGAGCGTGGATGAATGTGGCAGGTGGGGTGGGTGGGTTAAGATGAGGTGGGGTGAGTGGTGGTAGGTGAGTGAGTGGTAGAGGTGGGTGGGTTAATGATGAGTGTGGGTGGGTGGGTGATGAGTGAGTGTGGTGGCAGGTGGGTGGGTGGGTTTAATGATGAGTGTGGGTGAGGGTGTGTAGGTGAGTGAGTGGTAGTAGGTGGGTGGTTTGGTTATGATGAGTGTGGGTGTGTGAGTGGGTGGTAGGTTGGGGGGGGTAATGAGAGTTGTGGGTGAGTGGTGGTAGGTGAGTGGTGGGTAGTAGTGGTAGTAGGGGGGTGAGTTAATTGATGAGTGCTGTGGGGGTGGAGTGAGGTGGTGGTAGGTGGGTGGGTTAATGATGAGTGTGGTGAGTGGTAGTGAGGTGGGTGGTTAATGATGAGTGTGGGTGAGTGCGTGTGGTAGGTTGGGGGGTTAATGATGAGTGTGGGGTGAGTGGTGGGAAGGTGAGTGAGTGGTAGTAGGTGGGTGTGCGTTAATGATGAGTGGGGTGCGTGAGTGGTGGTAGGTGGGTGGTTCATGATGAGTGTGGGTGAGTGGTGGTAGGTGAGTGGTAGTAGGTGGGGGAGTTAATGATGCGTGGGGAGGAGTGAGTGGTGGTAGGGTTGGGTGTTAATGATGAGTGTGGGGTGAGTGGTAGTAGGTGGGTGAGTTAATGAGTGAAGTGTGGGTGGGGGAAGTGCCGTGGTGGTAGGTCTGGGGGTTATTAATGATGAGTGTGGGGAGTGGGGTAGGTGAGTGCGTGGTAGTAGAGTGGGTGAGTTAATGATGAGTGTGGGTGAGGAGTGGTGGTAGGTGGTTAATGATGAGTGTGGTGGGTGAGGAGTGAGTGGTGGTAGGTGGGTCGGGGTTAATGATGAGGTGGGTGAGTGGTGGGTGCTACTGAGAGTGTGGTGAGTGAGTGGTGGTAGGTGGGTGGGTAATGAGCGGGGGTGGTGGTGGTAGTGAGTAATGATGAGTGTGGGTGAGTGAGTGAGTGAGTGAGTGGATGGTTAGGGGGGTGGGTTAATGATGAGTGGGGGGGAGTTAATGATGAAGTGTGGGTGTTTTTGAGTGAGGCAGTGGGGGTAGGTGGGTGGGTTGCCGTTAATGAGGAGTGTGGGTTGAGTGGTGGTAGGTGAGGGAGTTGGTAGTAGGTGGGTGGTTAGGTTGGTTAATATGAGTGCTGGGTAGGAGTGGTGGTAGGTGGGTGGTAATGTGGTGGGGTGAGTGGTGGTAGGTGAGTGAGTGGTAGTAGGTGTGTGAGTTAATGATGAGTGTGGGGAGTGTGAGTGGTGTAGGTGGGTGGGTTAATGATGTAGTGTGGTGAGTGGTAGTAGGTGGGTGGTTAAGGATGAGTGTGGGTGAGTGAGTGGGGACGGGGGGTGTGGGCAAGGTGGACGGTGATGGGGAGGCGGGGAGTAGGGAGGAGTGGCATTACATGAGGAGGGAAGATGAGGTGGAGGAGTGGTGGTAGGGGGTGGGTTAATGGATGAGTGTGGGGGAGCCAGGGGTGGGGGGGAGGGTGAGGGGGAGTATGTGGGTGAGTTAATGAATGAGTAGTCGGGTTGAGGGAAGTGGTGGTTAGGTGGTGGGTGTGGGAATGATGACGTGTGGGTGAGCTCACGGGTAGTAAGGGGGGATGAGTTAATGATGAGTGTGGCGTGGGTGAGTGGTGGTAGGTGGGTGGGTTAGATGATGAGTGTGGGTGAGTGGTCGGTAGGTGAGTGAGAGTGGTAGTAGGGGGGTGAGTTTAAATGATGAGTGTGGGGGAGTGCAGTGCGGGTAGGTGGAACCCGTAAGGAGGTGGGAGGGCGGGATGGATCGTGGGGCGTAGGGCAGGGGGGGCCTGAATGAGGAGAGGTGGGTGAGGGCGGGGGTGAGCGTAAGGAGGAGTGGGGGGGAGTGAGTGGGGGGACGGAAGGGGTGGCGTAATGATGAGGGGGGGTGAGTGGCGGGGCGGGAGTTAATGATGAGTGTGGGTTGAGTGAGTCGAGGTGAGGGGAGTAGGTGGTAGTGGGGTGGGCTGAAATGATGAGGGGTGGGAGGCGTGGTGGGGGAGAGTAATGAATGAGTGTGGGTGCAGTGAGTGGTGGTAGGTGGGGGGGTAATGATGAGTGTGGGTGAGTGGTGGTGAGGGTTAAGGATGAGGGGTGAGGGAGTGAGTGAGTGAGTGGTTGTTTGGGGTAGGTGGGTGGGTTAATGATAGTGGTGTGAGTGGTGGGTGAGTATAAGATGAGGGTGGGTGAGTGACAGTGAGTGTGGTGGTAGGTGGGTGGGTTAATGATGGAGTGGGGGGGGGAGTGGGGTGGTAGGTGGGGGTGTCCTATAGACATGCCTATGAAGTGTCAGCGGCTGGGGAAGTAGCGCAGCCACATGGACTGCGGGTGTTGTGACAGCCGGCGATGACCATTTCTAGCTTGTATACGCAAGTTGGTGCCAGGCTCATGGTACCAGGGCTCCGTGTTGCATCAGTGGCTTCTGCTCACTGTTCAATGATGTCTGGGTGAGAAATGTCGCCCCTCCAGTGCCCGATGACTGCACGCTCTCGAAGGCGGTCACAGCAATCCCCGTGCAAGCGCCAGGATGTATGCGCCTTTGGGGCGTGGCTGAGGAAAGGAGGCGTGTTAGAAAGGTGGGTTGTGTCACGGAGGGATCGGTTGGAGGGGGTGTGGTCTTTGTGACAGCCAGAGTAGTTCCCGGCATGCCCCGGGGCTCGGGACTAGAATTTGAATGAGGGAGCTCGGAGCTTTCGGCGCCATTTTCGAGTCAGTGACTGAGACCGGAGGAGCCGAAGAGGAGCTGGCGGCGGAGGACGGGGGTGAGGGCTACACGGGACGGCGGAGACGTGGGTGGGTGCAACCGGACCGGAGACAATACACCGAGCACCACAGGGTGAAGGGGAGCGCTGCCTGGTGTCGGGGCTGCTGTCACTGTGAGGTAAGACCGACGCTTACCGATATGTCGGTGTCCGCTATTGAAGGGACCTGTTGGGGTTCACGAGACATCAAACCCCACCTCCCCGGTCACTGGACTGCGTCCCATGACAGCCTGTCACAGCGGCTCGCCGGACCCCCTCCTCGGAGAACACCTGCCGGAAACACCGACACTGACAGAAAAATCTAAAAAAATTCCTAAAAATCCCCCGACCCCTCTGGAGGCCCCCCGAGGCGCTGCGGGCTCCGGGGGAATTCGGGCTTTCAATTGTGAGTTTGAGCGGGACCAGATAGGGGGGCTGGGCGGGGGGAACTGTCATTACCGGGAGGAGAAGGGGGGGGGGGGTCAACTCTCTCATCCCTTCAATCCCTCCATTACTAAGGTGGGGGGGGGGCAGATGTCACTATTATCACCCCCCAATACTCCTTATGACGGGGGGTGTCATCTCTATCTGCACCACCACTCGGGCTAGCAGTGGGTTACACTGACTCACTGACATCCCATTGAACGGAAGGGGGGAGTGCACATCCTAGAAGTGGGGGACCCCTTCCGTCCATTGGGCTGGTGTATGAGAAGCTCATTGCAAACATTTGTCGTTCGAGTTATGTTTCCCCCCCCCCCCACGGCAACATCTGATGCTGCTGGACAGATGAGTGCCCGCCGAAATCAAAGCCGATCTCTGGTGGTTCTCGTCCGCCCACCGGAGACCCGTACCTGGGATGAGGATGGTCAGACCAACCCCCGGTACCGATGAGGGATGAGGATGGTGCCCGGGTAACCGTGGGATGAGGGTGGTCCCGAACCAGTCCCGTACCGTGGGATGAGGATGGTGCCATCGGTCACCGTGTTAGGATGAGGGTGGTAGCCCGGGTACCGTGGGATGAGAGGAATGGTGCCCGGGTACGTGAGGATGAGGGTGGTGCCCGGGTAACGTGGGATGAGGGTGGTGCCGGGTACCGTGGGATGAGGATGGTGCCCGGGTTACCGGTGGGAGGAGGGTGGTGCCCGGGTACCGTGGGGAGAGGTGGATGCCCGGGTACCCGTGGGATGAGGATGGTGCCTGGGTATTTGGATGAGGGGCATGGGGCCGCTTGTGTTTGGGCGATGAGGAACGGTCTATGGTGGCGATGTACTGTAGTCACTCGGTGATTAGGATGACGGAGAGCGCGGTGCGCGGGTCCAGGGTTTGGTGGCGGGAGTGGGCCCCGATATCTACTGCATGGACGTGTCAGTATAAACTTCAGTGTTGCCCGGTGTGTGTGATGTCGGTTGTATCGACGGTGATCGTTGCTGTGTCTGTAGGGGGATGATGAAGAGTTGATAAAGTTTTGTATGTGCGAAGAAAACTCTGATAACACGAGGGACCCCCAGATCTAATCCGGTTCCGGGTCCGTCTGTACCGAGCAGTGTCCGGGGATAGTATGGGTCGTTTGCAAAGGATGTGTACTGTTGATGCCCCACAACCCCTGCCGTGTGCAAATGATGATGACCAAGAAATGTGGTAAAATACCTGTCTCTCCATGGAGGGTGTGACCCAAACAAAACAACCATCTCAGTGTAAAACAATTATAATCTGCATGTGGTGTACATATGTACCTACGGTATATCTGCATGGAAGGTGTGGAAACATCAGGTAAAAAATATATATCTGCATGTTAGGGTGTAAATATAATGGACGTACGGGATATCTTCATGGAAGGTGTGACACCTCAATGTAAAAAAAACTGGTTTGTAAAAAAATGTACCCTGAATAATCTGCATGTGGGGTGTACATAAATGTACCCATGATATATCTGCATGTGGGGTGTACATAAATGTTCCTATGGTATATCTGCATGGAGGGGGGGACCACCCAGTGTAAAAAAAAATGAGTTTTGTAAAAAAAAAATATATATATATATATATATATATATATATATATAATCGGCATGAGGGTTGTACATAATGTACCCATGATTATATCTGCATAGGATGTAACATTAAAGTACTATGGTATATCTGCATGGAGTGTGTTTACATTCTTAGTGTACAAAATCTATATATATAAGACATACACATCGAATTTATACACACATTTTGGTTAATATTTATTGCCTATAGAACGGGATGAGATTATAAAAGTACCTATGGTATATCTGCATGGAGGGGTACAGTAATGTACTGTAAACTATGGGTATATATGCATGTGGGTTTTGTACACATGTACCCATGGTATATCTGCATGGGTCAGTGGTAAAAAAAACACACAATAAAACAGATAATTAGACACACATTATGTTGTAAATATTTATTGCTAAAGAAGGGAGGTGATTATTGTACCCCATAGTATATCATGAATGGAGGGGGTACATAAATTACCCATGATATACTGCATGGAGGGTGTGAATCTCAGTGTAAGAAAATTTATAAATACACACACATAAAACTGTAGAATTTATACTAAATATTTTTGTACATATTGATTTGCCCTAAGAAGGGAATGTGTACCCCATGATTATCTGCCTGGAGGGTGTTTAAATAAATGTACCCATGATAATCGCATGGGAGGGTGTGACATTTCGTGTAAAAAATATATATATATATTATAAATACACACAAAACAAAAATAGAATTTATACAGGCATTATTTTTGTAAAATATGATTGCATAGAGAAGCGATGTGTACCATGATATCTGATGTGGGGGTCGTAAATGTCCTTATGGTATATCTGCATGGGAGGCGTGTACAAAAAATGCCACCTAAAGTATATCTGAATGTGGGTTTGTACATTAAATGTACCTATTGGTATATCTCGAATGGAGGGTTAAAACATCTTAGAGTAAAAAAAAATATATATAATACATACAACATAGAATTATACACACATTTTTGTTAATATTTATTTGGGGATGCGATATAAAGTAACCTATGGTATATCTGCAGTGTGGTGTAATAAAGGATCCATGGTATCATGCATGCAGGGTGTACATAAATGTGACTGTACCTATGGTATATATGCAATGTGGGGTGTAATACATGTACCCATGGTTATCTGATGGAGTCAGTGTAAAAAAAAAATTTAACCACCACATACAAACATTATAATTCTACCACAATTATTTTGGTAAAATATTTATTTGGCTAAAGAGGGATTGTGATGTATTTACCCATTAGTTATATATGAATGGAGGGTGTACATAAAATATACCCAATGATATATCTGCACGGAGGGGTGTGACATCTAAGTTGTAAAAAAAAAATATATAAATACAAAACATACAAGTAGAAGTATTACATGCATTACTTTTGTAATATTGATTTTGCCTATTAGAAGGGATGTGTACCCATGGTATATCGCATGTAGGGTTTGTATTCAATGTACCCATTGCATATCTGCATGGAGGGTGTATGTAAATGTACCCATTGAATATCTGCCTGGAGGGTGTGTGTAAAGGTACCCATGATATAATCTGACAGGGAGGGTGTGGTAAATGTACCCATGATATATCTGCATGGAGGGTTGTATGTAAATGTACCCATGATTAATCTGCATGGAGGGTGTGTTTGTCTTGTAAAAGTACCCTGATTTTATCTGCATGGAGGGGGTGACATTTCAGGTGTAAAAAATATATATAAAAAATACACACACAATACAACATAGAATTATATGCATTATTTTTTGTAATTATGATTTTGCTATAGGAAGGATGTGTACCCATGGTATATCTGCATGTTAGGGTGTATATAAATGTCCTTATGGTATATCTGCATGGAGGGTGTACAAAAATGACACCTACAGTATATCTGCAGTGGGTGTACATTAAATGTAACCCATGGTATATCTGCAATGGAGGGTGGTGCCATATTCGTGTAACAAAAAAATTATAAAAATATACCACAACACACAACATTATTAATTTATAAACACATTATTTAGTAAATCTTATTGCCTATAGAAAGGATGTGATTTATTATACCCATGATATATTGCATGTGGGTGTACAGAAAAGTACCCATGGTATATCTGCATTGGGGTGTACCTAAATTGCCCATGGTATTATCTGCATGGAGGCGTGTACTAAAATGTACACATGGTATATCTGCATGTGGGGTGTGCAAAGTTTTTGCATATGTTAACAATATATTTTAAAAATATTTTTTGTTCAGATGGGTGGGTTGTTAGTCGGTGAATTTACACTAAGCTGCAGGGATGTGTGTATTGTGTGTTTGTTTATTCTTTAAGGATCTTATATTATATTACATTTTGTTTATTTACAGGATCTTTCTGGGTCGCTTTCCGGGTTTCCTTATTCATGTGTGCTTTGTAGTTAATTAATACTGTATATGTATTGTGTGCAGTTTTATCATTTTTCTTTGTGTGTGTATACATACATACATACATACTACAACATACATACATACATACATAGGGGGTTGTGGTATGTGTGTTTGTATTTTTGTATTAGTGCAGTTATTCCTGACGATGTTTGTTGTTACAGTACATCGCGTACAATATGTTCGGAAAGGGTGGGGATTTTCTGCGGACCTGGTGGAGGTTTGTAGAACAACATTAGAAAGACACCCTGTGGGGGGTAGGATGTATATTTCCTTGAGGCGGGGTTGTTTTTCTGGAGTAGGGGTTTGTTGTATATCGATCGTGGTTGTGTTGTATGGTGCAGACAGTTTGTATCGGGGATTTCCCTATGGAGTTATATTATAAGCTGTGTGCTGCGGAGATTGTTATGGACTGGCATGTGTTCTGGAAAAAGGCCATTCTATATGGCAATGAAGGTTATCATATGTATTTATTACCATGATTGCCCGTTGTTGTTTTGATGTTGTTGTTTTGTAGATCTGCAAGGATTCTTACCCTTGTAAGAGAACATTCAAAATTACACCACACCCCATGCGTATTGTATGGGAGTGTGCAGTATATATCATATTAGTTTTTTTTTTTATGATGTGTTATACGCTATATATCTGCAAATGTGGTATGATGTAGGATGTGTTTATACCATATATATCTGCACATGTGGATATGTGGATGTGGATGTGTTGATACCCTAATATCTGCACATGGGGTATATGTAGGATATGTTTATACCCTATATATCTGCACATGGGTATACGTAGGATAGGTTTATACCATATATATCTGCACATGGGGTAGATGTAGGATGTGTTATACCCGATATAATCTGCACATGGGTTATTTGTAGGATCTGTTATACCATATATCTGCACATGGGTATATGAGGATATGTGTTATAACCCTATATATCTGCACATGGGTATATGTAGGATGTGTTATTACCCTATATATCTGCACATGGGATATGTAGGATGTGTTCTACCCTATTATCTGCCACATTGGGGTATAGTAGGATGTGTTATACCCTATAGATCTGCACAGGGGGGTTATATGTAGGAGGTTAGTTTGTTTATCCCGATGATATTGCACACATGGGTTATATTGTTAGGATTGGTGTTATACCCTATAGATCTGTACATGGGTTATATTGAGGAGTGTTATCACCCTATATATCTGCAAATGGGATATGTAGGCTGGTTATACCTATATATCTGCACATGGTATTGTAGGATGTGTTATACCCTATAATCGGACAGGGTATATGGAGTTGGTGTTTACCCTATATTAGCACATGGGTATTGGAGGACTGGTGTTATACCCTAGTATATCTGCACTGGTATATGGAGGATGGGTTATACCCTCTATAGATGCAAAGGGGGGTATATGTAGGATTTGTTTGTTATACCCTATATATCGGCACATGGGGTAATGTAGATGTGTATAACCGAATATCTGCCACATGGGGCTATGTAGGATGGTGTTAACCCTTCTATAGCTGCACATGTGGTAGATGTAGATGTGATTATACCTCTATATATCGCACATCGGGTATATGTGGAGTGTTAAATACCTATGAGCTCTGAACATGGGGTATATGTAGGATGGGTTTTATACCTAATTATCTGCACATGGGGTATATGTAGGTGGTTGTTATACCTATATATCTGCAACCATGTGGTCATGTATACGATGTGTATACCCTATAGATCTGCACATGGGTATATGTAGGTAGGATGTGTTTATACCTATATTCTGTGACACATGGGTATATGTAGATGTGTTATACCCTATATATCTGCAATGGGATATGTAGGATGTGTTATACCCTATATATCTGCCCTAGGTATATGTAGGACTGGTGTTATACCCTATAATCTGCACATGGGGTATATGTAGGATTGGGTTATTAACCCTTATAATCTGCACATGGGGTATATGGAGGATGTGTTATACCCTATATATCTGCACATGGGGTATATGGAGGATCGTTGTTATACCATATATATTGCACATGGGAGTATGGAGGATGTGTAACCTCTATATTCTGCACATGGGTATATGTAGGATGTGTTATACCCTATTATTATCTGAACCATGGGGTATATGTAGGAGGTGTTATTACCATATAGATCGGAACATGGTGTATATGTGGATGTGTTATACCCTATATATCTGCAACATTGGGGTATATGTGGATGGTGGGATACCCTTCATATATCTGACAATGTGGTATATGTAAGATGTGTTATACCACTATATATCTGCACATGGGACTATTAGAGATGTGTGTATTACCCTATAGATATGCACATGGGGTATAGTGGATGTGTTATACCCTATACCTATCGGCAACATGGGTATAGGTAGGAGTGTTTTTATACCCTATATATCTGCACAGGGATATGTGGGTGTGGTTTTATACCCTATATATATGCACATGGGGTATATGTAGGATGTGTTCTTTTACCCTATTATATCTGCACATGGGGTATAGGTAGTGATGTGCTTATACCCTATATATCTGCACATGGGGGATACTTAGGAGGATGTGTTATACCCTATATATCTGCACCATGGGGTATATGGAGGATTGTGATTATACCCTATATATCGCACATGGGGGGTATATGGCGATGTGATACCCTATATATCTGCACATGGGTATATGCTAGGATGTGATATAAGATATATCTGCACATGTGGTATATGTAGGATGTGTCTACCCTTAAGATATCTGCACAGGGGACCTCTTCCCTCCACCCCCTCCTACCAAGCCGGAGGTTCTTCCGCCTCCTCCGTTTCCCTGCCTTCTTCCCCC
>CM070033.1:10471870-10484869 GCA_036250615.1 Ptychadena robeensis | reverse complement strand
AGTTTCATCCCAATAAGAACCCGGGGTCGGGTCTGTTGTCAGAGAAATCAGAATCCTGGATCTGGGCAATCTGCTGAGTGTCCATCATGCGATGCACATTGACTTTTATTGCAGGTTCCTGAACCTTTCCATGTATGAAAGGCAAGGTTTGAGGTGGGGGGGAGATCTTACTGCTGTGGTTACATCTTGGCTTTTAATACCAGAACTTGAAGCTTAATGTTGTCACACACTGCTAATACATGGGGGATGGGGGGGGGTGTGTGTTTTGTGTTGTGTTTTTGTTTGTTGGTAATTTTTAATGTTTTTTCGTGTGTTGTTTTTTTTTTTGTTTGTTATTTGTTATTGTTAGTGTGTTGTTTTTTATAGTTATTTTAATAAATTTTGTGTTTTCAATTTTTTTTTTTTTTTCCTATCTTTTCTCGCTCCCCCACTTCCTTCCTCTTTCCCCCTCCCCCTTCTCCTTCCCTCCTCCCTTTCCCTTTCCCTTCCTCCTCTCTGCTCTTTCCCCCTCTCTTTCTTTTTCTCCTTCTCATTAGTTCCCCTACCCCCTCCCTCCTTCTTTACATGTTTCCTTTCCTTCTTACATGTTCCGGTTCCTCCGAGAGACACAAACGCAGAGTCTGGTAAGTTTTATACGAACTTTTGATCTTTTTATTATCACAGGTGCATCAGGGTTCTTTCTGATCTGACTTTTTTTTATTGTATATGTGATCTTGAGATATGTACTTGGGTGTCTTCCCCCTGTGTGTGGGTATCGCATTATTACTCCATTCATGATACACTTATTATTGTTTGGGATGGGGGGTGCCCCATGGTTGGGTGTCATTTTAGTGGTGTTTTTGAGCTGCAATTATTGTACGATAGCATCTTCTGTAAATTTTTGTGATTTAGCTGTGTAATGCAGTTGTAACTTTTTTAGAACACCGATCTAGTGTTGGGTTGGTGGATGAGTGTTATGTTTTTGAGAACTTCATATTGGATTAAAAAAAAAACAATTTCTGGTCAGAAATGGTTAAAGATTTTTTTTTTACTATTGATTGCTTCTGCCGTCCTTCATATCGCTGACGCGTCCGTGTGGGATTCTTATATCACTTGGGGTTTTGCCAGGGTTCAGCCTGATTCCATGGCAGGCCTCCGCCAGCACAATAAAATAAAAACCAAAACCAAACAAACAACAAAAAACCACAATACCGATACCATTGCACCAACTAAACCACAAAATAAAAAAAACACAAGCTTTAACTGCTAGTTTTGGGGGGGGGGGGGTGGGGGACCTTTTCCTGAATTATTATATTTTGTTGGTATTGTCATACTGACTCCCTATGATAAGTATGTCACTTTTATTTATTTCATATTCATTCACGGCCTGTTATTTCCCTTCGCATCTATGTGGCAATGCAAGCTGCCTTAGAGAAATTACAGTTGACAGAGATTCAAATAGCCCATTACCTCTGCAGGGGCCGGTCTTCTGAGAGACTGCTTGCTGATACTCTGGGTCGGGAGATTGGTTTGGGATTTTTTTTCATTTTGTTTCTTTTTTTCCCTTTTACCCTTCTTTAATGTATGGTATCTCTCTCCTATTAATATAGCGCCAACATCATAGATGCATCGCGTTTACACAGAGCATATATAAGTCATATATCACTATCGGAGGAGCTCACAATAAAAAATTCATGGGACCCTGAATTTCGTTCCCCCGCTGTCTGTTTCAATTTTACAAAACACCCATCACTGTCACATTTGGGCCACAATTTAAATATAAATGAAAAAAATTTTTTTAATATTAGTGATTTAAAGGCCCCCCATACACCTTACATCTTCCATACAATTTCTTGTACAACTTTTCCTTCTAACCAAAACCATGCGTATGAGGGAGCTTTTCTAAAGCTGGCACACCTGGTTCAATTTTAGCGTTCAAAATCGAGGTTCGATCAGATTTAATTGTAGTTTCGATCCAAAAATCCAACGAAATCGAAAGATCGTTTTTTAATTTAATTCTCGATGTACACCACAATGGGGAGTACGATGATTGTGTTTCACTTTTCGACTGAAAAGTAATCGCCGTAATTCCAAAATCGTGTGGATTGTGAATGTCCTCTTAGCCCCTCTTACCGATGTTCTTGTTTCAATCAAGCACAGCACCTCAGCCGCCACAATCAAGCAAAAAAGCTGCAAGCGAATCTCGTTTTCCCAAATTTTTCCAGAACCTGTCCGATCACTTTTTCAATCGACGCAGTTGACAAATCGTTCAATGTATCGTCCCATTGTACTATTCTGGTGCAGTATACAAACAATCGATTAACGCCCAAATCATTGTTTTTTTTCTTTTCATCGAAATCTGACTGATTTGGAACGCTAAAAGTCGAACCATGTGGTGGCTAGCTTAACCCTTCCATCACAGTGTGTGTGGTCTATGCCAGGGAGGACCGGGCCACTACATAGCAGTGAGAGGAATGACATAGTGATTGGAAGTGAATTATATCACTGCTAGTGTAGTGGCCGTGCCGGTCCTCCCTGTAGAATACATCGTGATTGGAAGGTCGTATATTCACTGCTATGGGTAGTGCCGGTCCGTCCCTCCATGTAGAATACAGTGGATTGTTGGAAAGAGTATATCCGGGAGGACCCCGGCAACTACATAGCAGGTGATACTATAATACGCCTTCGCAATCACTATGTATTCTATCAGCGGCGGACCCGCACTAACAGATGCATTGATGATATACCTTCCAATCAACTATGTATTCTATCGGAGGACCCGGCACTTACATAGTAAGAGCATTGATATATACCTTCCAATCACTATGTATTCTTCAGGGAGGCACCCAGCACTACATAGCGTGATTTATTATACCACCTTCCAATCACTATGTACTCTATCAGGGAGGACCTGGCACTACATCGCAGTGATAGATAAACTTACTTCCCATCAGCTATGTGATTATTCTATCAGGGAGGACCCGGCAAACTAAATAGTGTTGGTAGATCGAAAACGGAAATTGTATGGAGTGGATCTAAAGGTTGTATGGGGGGCTTTATATGTTGGCCCAATTTGTTCACAAATACTTTGGTGCACATTGGTGGCGCCAATATAAGGCCGACCGTACGCCTGTCGACAGTAAATGTTTAAAAATAATTTCGTTTGAGCTGTAAAAACAACCGTTAGTAAAAAAAAAATAGTATCATTTAAGACAGAATGGGGCTGCTCAAATATCATAGTTTTTTTTAAAAAAAGTGTTAACAACGGGACCAAAGTTGAACGAGGCAAACGGGATAACTTGTCTTTTTCATTTTTACAAAAGTCTCGTGTCCTGATTGTTTTGTTAAAAATATTCTGTCACATAATAACATATCTGAGCAACTGACAGTTCAAGCCGGAACCAGTCATTTTCCATCCTGTCATTGCCGAGTAAATCGGCAGTGGGAAAGCTACAATTTTGACTCCGGGTGCTGAAGCTTGCTCAGAACAACATGGATTCTGCATATTTGTGAAGTGTTTGCAGCTTTAATGTCATGTATGATGGTTTAAAACTAGAATTTTCATTTTCAAATTTTTAATTAAATCAAATATCTTGAATCTTCAGTGTTCCTCTCCCCCAGATTTTTTTTTTCAGCCGGAGCGGCGCGATGACGTCATCAGCGCCGCCTGCACCGGTCCGGCGGGCGGCGGCCTCCTCTGATAGCTGCCGGCCACGGCAGCACACAAGTCCTCTGAACAGGCTGGCGCCCCCCCCATTCTTCAGGGCGCACCGCAGCCACTGACAGACCTCCGCCCGCGCTCCGGTGGTGGCTGCCCCGGGCCGGAGTCCTTTCATGGCTGTGGCGCGCTCCTGAAGAATGGGGAGTCTGCTCCGCCTGTCAGGCTGTTCGCCGCTGAGGACTTGTTGCCGGGCGGGGATTAACCATCTCCCGGGTCGGGCCGCGCCAATCTGCTCTGGGGAGAACACTGATCTTTATGTCTTTGCTGTAAGTCTGTTGGGTGTTAAGGAGATCAGACTGAACTGCAGCGGCTTGTGATGATAACCGCGTGGCCCCACTGATGCATTACATATAAAGATGCTTGGTCACGTTTATGGGGGGCTTTTCCTTCCCTGCAGTGTCCCATTTGTGCTGTGCCCATGCTGTGTGTTCCATTCCTATTTTCCTGGTTTCCTTATTAAATGTAACTTTAACAGGACCCGATACGTGGAACAGCCAAACCCACGAGACGTTCTTATTCCACGTTTTAGAAAAAATCGTTATTATGTGAAATTCTTTCAGAGTGCTTATCTGTAAAAAAGAGAAGAGGGAAAAGGAAAGAAATGTAAAAGTCTTTATGGCCGGTGGTGTCCCAATGAGTTAATATACTGCAGAGGAGAATGGAAGGTAAAGAAAAGGGGGGGGGGGGGGGCTGCGAATAGTTAGGCACACCACGGCTCGGTTTAAGCATACAATCGTGTCAGAACTTAGATGAGTTTTGGTATATTTATCGATTGTACCGTGGTGCGCTATAATGTCATATACAATCATAGTACAAATATCGTAGTAAGAAAAGCATCGATGAACTTAAGTTTTATGATTCCATTGATGCCCAACAACGGTAAAAACTAATCACTTCCTCCAATACATTGTACGATAAGAAAAAATGACAAGGTATTACATCATGTACAATCGATAATTTTTCCACACTTCCAATCGATGTAAGCTCTTCATCGAACTAAAATCGTTGATTGTAACATTTGGTCGCCGCGGCTATGATTTGGTAGCAAACAATCGTGTAAATTTTCATTGATTTTACCATAGAGGTAGCTTACATTACAACAATCGCAGTGGTGTGTTCCAGCATTTAGCTTTTTTAATGGCACCACTTAAGCAAGGGGGTAGGGCCCGTACACCTTTAAGCTAGCCACACACTGTTCAATTTTGGTTCAATCGATTGCTCGATTAGATCGAGGAATTCCAAATCAATCTAATCGAAAATCGATCTTAATTAGGCAATCAAACATACAAACATACCCACACTTGAGTTTTGGGCGATTGGTTGTGAGATTTCATCGCATTCCCAAATATTACTGAATCGTATATGCTTGTCCCTGGACCGATTGCAAGTTCAGATTGAATGGTCTATGTTATTATATCTACTATCGATCCAGGAGAAACACCACAAAACATCGACGATTATAATAAAAAACGATTTTGCCACAATCGACCGATGATTTTCCAACATGTTGGTCCATCAAAATTAATCTTTTTCTGCCTTCATCGAACAATTATCGTCGATCGACCATTGTGGGTGTGCAATTCTCGTTTTCATTCAATTTTCAATTCCGAATTTGATGGAAAAAATTCATTTTCTAATTGATCATTCGGAGTGGAAACGCAAACATCGAACCGTGTGGTGCTAGCTTTGCATCGATTGCATGCTACAATAAAATCGAGCCGTGTGTGTCCTAGCTTAGGCTGGTAAATTGGCAACCACTTCAGCAGGGCTCCAAGTACAACCTTAGAATCATTTCTGTCAGATACCTTCCTTTAAGATCTACTGATCCTCCCAACCAAACGCCTATCAAGATCCGTAGTGCCGCCGGGTCCTTCTGCGACCTTGAACAGGTGAAGGATACTTGATGGTTTATAAGGTCCCTCATATGGGTTTTGGTAAACAAAGGAGATCTAAAGGAAATCTGACAGAAATCTAAAGGTGTATGCGGACATTTAATTTTATTCCATTATACATAAAAAATATAAACATTATTTTGACAACCACCAGTAATATCTAATTCTGTATTGGTGTTTTGGTTTCATAATATTTGTCAATTTTCTTATTTGTGTATTGGTATTAAATACAGGAGCACTATAATATCCACAAAGTTTGTTATTTATTTCACAATCATACACCTTTTAACAATACACAAGTAAGACAGCTGTTTGAGATATAATGGTTATTGTATGGTATTGTGAAATAAATGGACCCCTATTCCACAATTCCCATACAAACTCATACACATATACACAATAACACAATGGCAAGAATTTAGAATTATTTGTGTGTATTTCCGTGTTTGTGCTATCTTTTATTATAATCTGTGTATATTTGGTATTCGTGTGAAACATGAGCAAACAGGAGGGAGCCCTATATCAACTAAAAGTAAACGTTTTAAATAGTTCCAGCGTGCGGTTATTCCAATACCAAACTCATACACCCGTATGTGTGTTCCAATTGTCCATGCGACCAATTAATGTTTTTTGTATAATTGTTATTAGTAATGGTGAAATAAAAGGAGCACTGTATCCTCTAAAAGTTTATTTTATCTCTTCAGACATACACAACAATTCACAACGTGAAATTATACACGTATTTAATTTTACATACACAATTTCCAGATGAGACATATTAATCTTGTGTGTATAACGCCAGAGATGCAGGCAGCATCTCCGCGCGTATCTCGTATTGGCTGAATACAAAATGGAACTAGTTAAAGGATATACTATGCAAACAATGTATCAGCCAACGATGCCACCCCTCTCAAACTTTCCATAACACAAAAGCATCTTTGTCAATCACCCTTAACATTCCTTGCCGTAGTACTCCGTGCGCTACTGGCCAATATCTGGCTAATGGGGCAGTTCGGCTGGATAACGTTACTTTTAGGGAATATAGGGAGCTCCTAGTTTTTTACTCATTATCACCACACCAATAACCTAACACTTCATGTTGCGAGATATACATAAACAACAGCATAACACTACACCAAGCCTCTATCAGCACACGACACAATCAACCATAACAGTAACTCGCATTGACCGAGATCAAGTTGCTGTCAAGAATATGTAGTGTGTAACTGGGGTTGTTGTATATGTGTTATGAGTTTTGTAATGGAATTGGGTGGGATAGGTTCCATTTTATTTCACAATACCAATACCATTCTACACACATTAGTTCTCATCTGGGTAGGGATGGGGGGGGGGTGTGTGTATTGTTAAGATATGTGTAATCCCTCACTGCTTGTTACCGCGTAGTCGTGAATATATGAACTTTTAGGATAACAGTGCTCCTTTTATTTGCAATGTTTTTTATGTGCATCGACATTGTAATGGAATTGTGGAATACACAACGAGCTTCTATAGCGGTTTAGTCCTCCATTGAGTATTTTGGTAAATTAAGGTCTCCCAAAGTCCCTCCTCGTCTCCACCAACCGTTTTCCTTCCATTGTCTTTCAGTAATTAAGGGTGGGTTTACACGTCAAGATTTTTTTCGGCTCGACAGATGGAACGTTGGACGATTTTTTTGTGGTTCGGTTGTACCAAAATCTGAAACGGAGACGGCCATTTGCCCCTCCTCCGATGGATTTTATTTTTTTTTCAGATATCTGACACATACTCGTCCACAAGATGATTCGGACATGTTGGTAAACTTTCATCTGTCGTTTTATTTTTTCGTTAAAAAACGACGCTCCTTTTCACTTCACTCGATATTTTTTCCTATCACCTATTTGTTTCCTATCCCTTCCAAAAAAAAAAAAAAAAAAAAACAGAAAGATTTTTCTTTGATTATTTGCGTCGGTTTGTACAAAAATCATAAAAAAAAATCTAATTACCTTCGATAAATGGACGAACAAATACCTATACAAAAAAAAAAAAAAAAAAAAAAATCGAATCTGAAGTTAACGAACAACAAACAAAAATCTTTGAAAATCTTGACGGTGTAAACCCACCTTTAAATCTAATTGAAATAGTAGATGGACACCACCAACCGCAAGCCACTTTGATAACATAAAAAACAGGCATCACATGTTCTTTTTTCTCTTTGTCTCCCCTCCCCATCTCCCCTCAATAGTTTCCTAAATGAGCTGCATAGTGGGGCCCGCTTCGGTGTAATTATTTACCATAGCTAAATGCATAAGTTCTGGATAATGACAGAAGAGAGGGGTGCCTTCTGCACCGATGTTTTAGGGATTGTTGGCTATTTTCCCACTTAGCGTTTAATAATCGCCTGGCTTTTGTGATGTCAATCGCCTGCTGATCGTGTCAGATACACCTACCCACTTTGAATTGGCTTTCTCATTGTAAGATTCGCATGTGTTTTATTTTTGTTCTTTCCTTCCTGAGCGACTCCCATAGACAGGAATGGACGATCAACAACAAACAACCGAAAAATGCGAGCAAGTGGGAACAAAGCCTTAATACCTGCTGTATGTCTAATGGGGAACTCGTCATAAAAAAATTTGTAAAACGTCAAAGATAGTTTATGGAAATAAAAAAACAATAATGATGGAAGACATATCTTATAAAACCGTCTCTCTAGCAAGAAGAGGTTTAATACTAAAAGAGCAGACAAACCATGGGTTCTATCTCTAAGCAAACAAAAAAAGAAGTGGGGGAGCAATTCTAAGCTAGCCGGCCTTCTCCCTTCACAACGTGCTCATTTTTGCTTTAAACCGTTTTTATATTTCAGCTATTGGCTTGTGTTTGGCTTGCGTTTTTATTTTTTTTTTTGAGATACGTTAAACGTAAATATTTTTGTGTGGGGTTGTTTTTTTCTTTCAGTTTTTTATTACCATTCTTCTTTTCTTTGGTAAGAAAACATGAAAACTTTTTTTTTTTCCTCTGGTTGGGAAGGAAAAGTTTCTTTTGATGGTTTGAAGGCATTTCACACTATCATGCTTGCGTTTTAGAAATGCCAAACCTGCACAACTCTTTTTCCTAATGCCTTAAAGTTTTTTTTAAAAAAGTGGTGCATTTTATAAAAAAACGCAATGCATATAGTGTGAAATGGCCCTAAAACCTGTTGAAAGAAACTTTTTTGGCTTGGTTTTTTTCAATTTTTTGAATTCAAAGAAATGGTAGGAGCCCCCCCCCACTTCACAACCACCCCCACGTGCGCTGACTGGAAACACCTGCAATATACAAGTTGTACTTGGATCACTTTCCCCCCCATCTCTTTGCAGTAAAATCGAAAAATAAAAATGTTTGCATAAAAAATAAAACTGACCATAGCGCTCAAAATAATTGAACATGTTCTGGCTTACAAATAAAGTCTGGGGTCCGATATATGGGTTAAGGTCTGGGCATCCCAGGAAGGCAACGGCGCTGCACTCGCACATTTGGTGTAATTCATTTCAGAATGAGGACATTTATGTCCAATACAAAAAAAATAAATAAATAAAAAACGTCAAGCCTTTAGTGGTCCCCATACACCTTATAATCTTACCATACAATTTCTATACAATCCACTTTTCTTTCACCAAAACCATGTAATATGAGAAGCTTTCTAAACCTTCCAATCACTATGCATTTGATCAGGGAGGACCCGGCACTACATAGCAGTGATATATACCTTCCAATCACTATGTATTCTATTAGGGAGGACCCGGCACTACATAGCAGTGAGATATACCTTCCAATCACTATGTATTCTATCAGGGAGGACCAGGACTACATAGCAGTGATCTATACCTTCCAATCACTATGTATTCTTTCAGGGGAGGACCTGGCACTACATAGCAGTGATGTATACCTTCCAATCACTATGTATTCTGTCAGGGAGGACCCGGCACTACATAGCAGTGATGTATACCTTCCAATCACTATGTATTCTATCAGGGAGAACCTGGCACTACATAGCAGTGATATATACCTTCCAATCACTATGTATTCTATCAGGGAGGACCCGGCACTACATAGCAGTGATAGTAATGCACTACTTTTTATCGTTATTATTTATGCAACACCAACATATATAAGTATATTGAATAAGAGCCGAGATGCACACACGATAACACACCTGTTATATCAGTAAGTGTCTAGTGACACCCCTGGTATAAGCCCACCAAGACATCCTCCTGCGCTGCCATTTCTTTTTACTTTCAAAATGTGAAGTGTAAAATCTACAAGCCACAAGAACATTCCGAGGATAGGGCCTGTAAGTCTGGACGATACTTTGGTTACAATCTTATTCCCTCTTATGTATTGTACAGCGCTCTGTAATATGTTGGTGCTGTATAAATAAATTATAATATTACTGGCAATTTATGTATTATATGTTATGGTCACAGATGGCTCCGTCTTTAATTGTAGACAAGAGAAAGTGGCACATCCCAGGCTAACAAGTCCCCACCCTACGCCCCCTAAAAACTATAACAAGTTCTAGCTTCATATCCTTACTGGTTAGGAAAAGGTGAACAGAAATTTTTTTTGTCGGAATTAGACAATGCAATGTCCAGAGAATACAATTGTAAAAATGTATGAATTTCCTTTATATAATATACCAGCCCACTGACATCCACTGCACCGACCTCCTACACTAGTCCCCATGGCCATCCTTCTCTATGTAATCTAGGGGGGCGAAGTCTGTTATATAGTCACGTTTCATTTTTGAGCACTTTTTTATAAATTGATGAGACCGTGTCAGGAGCTGAATACAATTGTGTAAAATTCTGTAACAATTTGCCAAAATGTATATTTCCACTGCTAGCTACACGACAAGTGATATTTGCATTCTTAGTTTTATTAACTTTTATTTATGAAATTCCCATATAACACATCCAGCGCACTGACACACACCGAACTGACCTCCTACACTAGTCCCCATGGCTTCCCTCTCCTATGTAAAGGTGACCATACACGTGCCGATTTTTCGGCCGTTTTTAGCCCTCCCGACCGATCCGGTCGGGTAGGTCGGGATTCAGAACCGTTTTAAAATCGGCTGAAAAGTCGGTCGGGTCCCGACCGCGGATGCCCGATTTTTCGGGAAGACGGCAGCTTGTACATGACGGCAGCTTGTACATGACATATACAAGCTGCCGTTTTCCCGAAAAATCGGGCATCCGCGGTCAGGACCCGACCGACTTTTCAGCCGATTTTAAAACAGTTCTGAATCCCGACCGACCGACCTGATCGGTCGGGAGGGCTAAAAACGGCCGAAAAATCGGCACGTGTATGGTCACCTTAATACAGGGGATGAAGCCGGTTATAGTCACATTTCATTTTTGTGTATTTTTTTTATACAACAAAAATATATATATTTTTTTATTTAACTTTTTTTTTTTGCAATTGAATAGACACAATGCAATGTCAGCAACTGAATATAATGGTGTATATTTAGTGATATTTGCATTCTTACTTTTTAGAAGTCCCATATAACACATCACAGAGCCGTGTACATTAAATAAGAGCTGAAGGATGAACTCTGACACCGGAGGAGGAACAGTACGGTTATACTAGAGTTACCGGCCCACTGACCGCCTACACTAGTCCCCATGGCTATCCTATTATATAATACATGGTCACATTTCATTTTTCATGCATTTTATATAAAACATTTATTTTTTATTTTTTTTATTGCCGAGAAGCAATGTCAGGAACTGAATACAATTGTGTAAAAAATTGCCAAAGTTATTTAATTTCCACTGCTAGCTACACAGCAACATCAAGGTGATGTAAAGTGAGATTTGCATTCTTAGTTTAGATCAACTTTCATTTTTAAAGTCCCATATTACCCATCATGAAGGACAAACTATGACAGCGTGGGGGGCGCCCATTGACCTCCTACACTCATCCCCATTGCCATCCTTCACCATATAATATACAACAAGCTTCGCCCCTTATAACAAATACACAAAAATGAAATGTGACTATATAACAAAGAATGTAACTTTTTATGTAACTTTTTTTTATTTATTGATGAGACAATACAATTTCAGGAGCGGAATACAATTGTGTAAAATTGTGCAACAATTTGCCAAAATTGATGAATTTCCACTGCTAGCTACACAGCAACATCCAGGTGATGTAAAGTGATAATTGCTTTCTTAGTTTTTTAAGTCTTTCATATTACCCATCACAAAAGACAAACTGACAGGGGGGGGGGGGCAATGCTGTTATCCTTTATATTAGAATTACCAGCCCATTGACCTCCTACACTCATCCCCATGGCCATCCTTCTCCATATAATATAGGGGGGGGGGGGGGGGGGGGGGGGTAAAGCCTGTTATACAGTGACATTTAATTTTTGTGTATTTGTTATACAACCAAAAATTTTAAAATTTAACATCCTTTTTTTTTATTGAGGAGACACAATATAATGTCAGGAGCGGAATACAATTATGTAAAATTCTGTAACAATTTGCCAAAATGTATGTATTTCCACTGCTGGCTACACAGCAACATCAAGTGATATTTGCATTCTTAGTGTTACTTAAAGAATAAAGAAGTCCCATATTTCCCATCACTGAGCCCTGTACATTATTAAGAGTGGAAGGCAAAATTATGACACAGGAGAAAAATTTTTATATCCATCTTTACATTAAAATTACCGGCGCACTGACATCCACCGCACTGACCCCCTACACTAGTCCCTATGGCCATCCTTCTCTATATAATACCGGGGGACAAAGCTGGTTATAGTCACATTTCATTATTGTGCATTTCTTGTACAACAAAAATCCAATGGTTTTTTTTATTGAACTTTTTTTTAAGTGATTAGACACAATGCAATGTCAGGAGCTGAACACAATTGTGTCAACATTTTATTACATTTCCACTGCAAGCTACACAGCAACATCAAGTGAAATTTGCATTCTTAGTTTTATTAACTTTTATTTCTAAAGTCCCATCACTGAGCCGTGTACATTAAATAAGAGCTGATGGATGAACTCTGACACCGGAGGAGGAACAATACGGTTATATTACAGTTATACGGTTATATTAGGCCCACTAACCCCCTACACAAGTCCCCATGGCTATCCTATTATATAACACATGGGGGTGAAGTCCCATTTCCTTTTCGTGCATTTTTTATGCAACAACATTTTTTTTATTTAACTTTTTTAATTTTCTATTGCTGAAATGCAATGTCAGGAACTGAATCAAATTTATTAAAAAAATTGCCAACATTTTTTAATTTCCACTGCTAGCTACACAGCAACATCAAGGTGATGTAAAGTGATATTTGCATTCTTAGCTTAATCAACTTTCATTTTTTTTAAGTTCCATATTACCCATCATGAAGGGGGGGGGGGGGGG
>CM070033.1:10428057-10440280 GCA_036250615.1 Ptychadena robeensis | reverse complement strand
ATCGATCGGATGATGAATCGATTGGACATGGAATCTGACACGTGTATGGCTAGCTTTAATGATATACTGTATTTTCTGGCGTATAAAACTACTTTTGAACCCAGGAAAATCTTTTCAAAAGTCGGGGGTCGTCTTATACACCGAGTGCTGAAACTTCTGAGCCAGAGGAGTCTGCCAGTCAGACATCGGAAGTGCCCTATTATCCCCCTCCCTCTCTTCCTCCTCAATGTGTGAGACGAAGCCGACATGCTCTTTAAAGGCTGTGGCCCCAGTGGCTGAAACTGGTATTGCAGCTCAAACACATTAAAACACTTTCACTGTATCATGTGACATGATTTCAGTTACATTTTTGATTGCCAAAATTCTTTGAATTAAATGTATACAATTTATGTTACTTAAATAACCGCAGGTAAACATTAATATGAGAGGTTGCAGTTAGGGGTGTGAAACTAGAATGTAAATTACTAAAAAAAATAGGACTTTTAAGGTTGTTGGAGTATACATATGTAAGGCTCTGGGTCCAGTGCCGTTTCCCTGAGCTGGTCAAAAAAATTACACGCGCGGCACATTTGCCGGTGGATTTCCCGTAACTTGCAGGCAAGTTTCCGATGTCATAAGAATTAAAATACCACATTGAAAGCAAATCTGATGGTTTTTTAATTGTTATTTGGTGTGCATTGGAAGGGGTAGTCTTATACGGCGAGTATACCCCAAACTCTATATTTCAACTGGAAAAGTTGGGGGTCGTCTTATACGCCGGAAAATACGGTACATCCAATGCAATCTGATGGGTGCGTTACATGCATTGCGTTAATGTCAACACAGGAGTCAAAATGAACAAAGTGCAAATTGAAAATAATGGGCCGCGCTTCTGGCACTTAAAAATTCCAGTGTTTGACGCGTATTTAGACTGTAATAGTATTTGCTCTGTCAGTGAGCAGCCCAATACTACTAATATAAACAGATCCTCTATCATATCTAAAGGTGCGCATACACAGGTCAATACACGTTTGAGTGTAGCGAGGTCATGATGACGTTACCACTCTGCGCTTGAGCGTTCGTTGATTAAATGGCGAATTGATGCGCACCACTCTGGTCCCCATCCGAAGTAACGGCAATTGAATAGGGATTTACCAACATGTTCAAGAAGAGGAAAAGGAGTATGTCTCCCCGATCGACAAATGATGGGGGATTAAGGGACTTTTCAGGCAGTACCAATATAGTCATATAGTTGACTATATTGGTACTGCCTGAAAAGTCCCTTAATCCCCCATCATTTGTCGATCGGGGAGACATACTCCTTTTCCTCTTCTTGATTTTTGTTGGGATGTGGCAAACCAACCCTCCGCAAATGTGAATAGACCCCTTAAAAAACCGTATCTGTTTACCAACATGTTGGTTGTCTGTTCGATTCGAGCGGGATCAATTGAAGAAAAGGGTGGCCACGTTCGATTTGCAAACAATCGATCACCGTGAACGCGCACGGTGATCGGTTGTTCAGTAATTGAACTAAAAATTCACGATTTGATAACAGATCCCTTGTTCAGCATGCGCCAAATGCAGGGATCTCAGCCCAGTGAAGACTAGATCTTCAGGTACAAAGACCTCTATGAAGAGAACTCGTTGCTGAGAGTGAAAATCTTTTATCGTTTTGTACCAGAACCATCAGAAACAAAACTACTTGCTGGTCATTCTAATAACTCCATCGATCAGCGGTTCCCAAACTGCAGCACATGACCGACACTGATCATCATACTCAGCTACTGACCCGTCTAATTGCTAAACAATAATGATAGTCTCTGTCACATCAGCGTTCTATCACAATGGTTTGCAGGGAAAGATAAAATCCCAGCCGTCTTCTGCCGCCACATTGATGGAGAATCTATTGTGAGAAGAGTTTCCCTTTAACAAACCCCTTCATCTCACGATACTCATTGTACACATGATCGCTCCTGAGGGAGTCTTTTACTTCTCCCATTTCCCATCCTGCACATGGAAACAAAAATATCTTACTTTCCAAACATTTAATTTGCTCATCTTTGTGACACTGTTGCCTAGCGACCTGAAATAATAGCCGCCGCGTGCGCCGCATTATCGGCTATACATAGCTCATATGTGCTCCACGAGAGGTCACAGTGCTTCTTATGTCAAATATCCCAGTGTCATATGTATGGGGGCCACTTCCTGTACGCCCTGTCCGGGATCATTTAGAATCAGAACATATATCTGGTTGCTGAAGCCATTTTCTCTGAAGCCAGGGATGCTGCTCCCATTAACATGGGAGGGTTTGGTATACTAAGTCCATATATACTGTTCATCTTCTATGATCGCTTTCTGAGCTGCTGACAGGGGTTGGCATTTATAAACACCATTATTTTAACCCTATGGGGCGAGCGCCCCCAAAACCTCCCAAGGAATACCTCATGTTACAAATGAGCCCTAACACATTCTGGTCATGTACTATTAATGTGCGTCTGATGGGTTCTTAAAATACATCAAGTATCAGGTCTGAGGTGCTCATGCAGTTGATCGCTCAGGCACCCTGGAGTAGATATAGAAGCTCAATCCAGAATCCATCCTGATTTAACAGAACTGAATTCAATAAAGACGGTATTAAAACTATATTATAGTAAACTTTAACATTCTATCGCAAACACAGGCAAACTACGGCCTTTAGGAGACCATAGCAGTCATCATCCAATATATCTCCATTTCTTTGCAGGAAACGATGGGAGTGGAGCCAGAATGTCTTGACCAAGGTGACAACAGGCTGGATTAAAAGACTAAAGAGGCCGGATATGGTCCGTGGAACGTAGCTTGCTTGTGCCTTCTCTATATGATCCCTATACTCAGGGGTGCACATTCGGGGCCAAAACCTAGCTCTGCGTACCTGCATTATTGTTACAAAGCTCATATGCGTACTAACAACATGGAGGCGCTCCGTGTCTGGGCGGCCACAGCTAAATGTTACATGTACTGTATACATATGTCACTTGGATAACTGCGGGGAAATAATATTAACTATGAAAGGTTGCAGTTAGGGGGGTGACATTGGGAATGTAAATTACTAATAAAATAAAAAAATAGACTTCTAAGGGTAAGGGTAAGGCTAAGGGGAGAAAGGGGGGGTTATAGTCAGAGTAGGCATATGTAAGGGTAAAATCTGACAAGAGAAAAGTACTGTGTGACTGATGGAATATGACTATGAAAGGATGACATTTGGACTGCAGGTAGTCTCAGGGTTTAGTTACTAACCCAGAAAATTTCAGGGTTGTACAACCCTTGTACAAAGTTATGAGATCTGGGGGTTCAAACATGTTGTACTGTGAGAGCTACATGTGACCCAAAGCCAGCTGGTGACCTGTGGATGGAGACAGCTAATTGGAGACAAAATAAGGAACAGGGAGGCCCATCTGCAGCAGAATCTACCATGCAGGAGGCTGACGCAGAGGAAAGTGAGGGAGACAGTGAGAAGGAACACCCTACATATGAGGTGAGTACCAAACACCATCCCCTGGCACTCATCTGAGGAGCTCACTAAAATAGTGATGTGCACCCGTGACTATAATGATACTCCAATGCAGATGAACCATCACCTGACAGAGAAGCTCAACACAGAATCCATCCTGATTTAACAGAACTGAACTGAAGCCAATAAAGACGGTATTAGAACTATATAACTGAAAAGACCCCTATGAGCCATTTTTTTTCTTCTCTTTAACAGAACCTTTCATTGTTGGTAGGTCATTTTGACCATATCTTTTTAAAGCATCTTGTAAGCCCTAGAGTGTGGGCACCCCTGATTTGGGTCAGCCTTTCACTCAGCCGCAGTAATTATAATGGACTGTGACCAGAGCAGGCTAATCATGGGATGTGCGCTGAGGTCTGGACGAGGATTGGTGAATAACCGCATAACCCCCCTACTTGGTTATAGGGGCCTCAGGTTGGGAGATACCTACTGTTTAGTCCATTGCAGATGAGAGACCAATTTCAGTACCCTTCCCTGACTTTCTAGGTTTGCCTGAAATATTTGAGCTACCTACATCGGTGTCTGGTGCGGACCTCCCAAGTTGGATTTTAATACACACTCTACAAGGCACTTCATCTCTACCACTTGTTTACTTATTATTTAACAGTGTGTTTGGCCAATGAATCCTCCCTGATGAAGCCCATGGGGGCGAAACATGTCGGAAGGATAGAACGCAAGATCTTCTACTAAAGCTTCAATCAGCTACAATTATAAAACGTGTGGTATTCTGGCCATGCTTATGGATGTATTACGCTATTATGTTGAACATTATTTTTTTGTGTATTAATACACATGTATAAATAGGTCCGTATGTTTTAATAAAGATATTTATCTGTATGTAAATGTTTATCTAGTGTGATGAAGTGTTGGTGCCTTTAAATCCCCATTAGTTCTATATTCTTCTATAAGACCTCTGACCTTTAATATATCGGGGGGGGGGGGGGGGTGTCACGTCTATTCTTTACCATACACCTGCCTTTTGTATTGTGTATATACTAATGATGAGATGTGACTACTTGAGATGTTCAAATTTTTTTACTTGCTAACTTTCAGAGCTGATTGCAAAGCCCCTGAACATGGTATCAACTTGCTGGAGATATAGAGAAGGGTTGGGGGAATATTTGACAGAAAAAAGTATGCCTCTACACAAATAGTTTTTGAATAAATTAAGTTCAAAATTGAAGTTGATTTTCCGAATTTTCGACATTTTGACTTGACTTTGAACTTAATTTGTGCAAAAACTGTTTGTGTTAGAGACATACTTTTTTCTTTCAAAAGTTTCCCCAATTATTCTCTACATCTCCAGCAAGTTTGGTGATGATACCATTTTCAGGGGCTTTGCAATTAACTCAAAATCGTGCTGTAAGATATCAGAGGAGCTGGAGACACAGCACTGTTGTGTCTCCAGCTCAGCCGATGCTTTGCATGGAGACCCCGCAGTCTACATGCAATGTAACGGACATCGACCATTTATGGTTTACAGTCATGTCCGATATCCCTGGAATGGCCGCATATGATATATGGCCGTGACCATCAATCTGGTCATATCTACATGTGGGTTCCCGGCCTTATTTTTACTAGCCAGGTAGATAAACATGATTAAGCCAAGTAGCAATGCAATGTAAACAGGAGGTAGATGGAAGCTGTGTTCTAAAGGACAAGCAGAAGATGGACCCTGTAGTGCAGTGGTGGGCAACTGAGTTGATATGTAGGGCCACATGTGCGGCCCTCGGCATCACTAAAGGGCCGCACATAACATCTATCCCCACCCTCCCACTGTCCACATACCTCAGCAGGCAGTGGACCAGATCCTGTCGGGCAGTCAAAACCCGACAGCACCCCCTCCTGCCCCTGGGTGCAGCGCTCATATGTAGACCTGGTTTCCCTGATCAACACTGACAATGTTACTGATGTAGGAGCCAAAGTTGATTAGGAAAGCTGGGTCAGCGTGTGACCACTTCACAGGTGAGTTGCTATGCCCTTTGTATTAACAGTTAGATTTTGGGGGCCACATGTTGAGGACCAAGGGGGGACCGCCAAACAACGCCCAATCATTCTGGTACAGAGGCAGAAGGAATACTGCTATTCACTGTAGGTATGTACTGCAGTAGCTCAAGGGCCCAAGGGTGGGTATTGTGTATTTCTGGAGGAATCGAAGAGCAAAAAAATACTGAGGGCTCTTTCACACTATACATGCTGGGTTGTATACAGGCAATGGGGCGTCGCACAGTACACACTGCAAGCGTTCCCGTGCAAATTGACTTGTTCGCTTCAAAAAAGACTAATAAACATTGTTATACATTTCCTTCAATAACTCTCAGTATTTTGTATAAACAGTCCCCAATACACAGCAAGTAAATGAAACAAGATAACTCTGTATGTGTTTTCTGGCGCAAGATTTACAATATCTGATTAGCATCTCTTAACCCATTTCCTCTGATCCCTAGACCTGCCCGTGCCTGTGACTGGACAGTGAAAGCAGAAGCAGCATGGTTATATATCTGTCACTACTTCCCCTATCATCATGCTTGTTATCAGCATATTTTCTTAGGAGCCCAGAGTCAGCAGCCCATGTAAATCTAGCCAGGGGTGCACATAAATTGTTCAGTGAGCTCCTCAGATGAGTACTAGGAGATGGTGTTTGTTACTCACCCCATATGTAGGGTGGTCTTCCTCACTGTCTCCCTCACTGTCCTTTCCATCAGCCTCCTGCATGGTAGATTCTGCTGCAGATGGACCTCTCTGTTCCTGATTGATCCTCCGATTAGCTGTCTCCATCCCCAGGTCACCAGCTGGCTTTGGGTTAAATGTAACTCTCACAGTACAACAGTGTTATACCCCCAGATCTCATACCTTACCCCTAAGACTATCTGCAGTCCAAATGTCATCCTTTCATAGTCATATTCCAGCTGTCACACAATGCTTTCTCTTGTCAGATTTTACCCTTACATATGCCTACTCTGACTTTCACCCCCAGATCTCCAACACCCTTAGAAGTCCAATCTTTTTTTGGGATTAGTAATTTACATTCCCAATGTCACACCCCTAACTGCAACCTTTCATAGTTATTCATGTTTCCCTGCAGTTAGCCAACTGACATACATTCTATATATTTAACGGAAAGATCTTCGGCAATCTAAAAATGTAACTTTTACAGTAGTGTATACACGATCAATTGAACTTGTTTGTACGGCTATTTAATGTGTTTGTGCTTTAATCAAAACTCAATCTGCAATATAGACTTCAGCCACCAGATGTCACTAGAGAGCACTTACGGTCAAAGCCCAACACAAGCATGGCTTCCTTCTCACACATTGGGGAGTAGGGGGAAAGCTGTGTGCATGTCTCCCCTCTCTGTTTAGTACCCAGATGCACTTATTAAGGATAATAAAGGTATCCATGGCTAATTTTTAGTCCAATTTGCATACCAACTACTTATGTGCAGCCCTAAATATAGCCGTATAGTTGTCTCTGCTACTCTAAATCCAGCCCTGCTGTAAAGGGGGGGGGGGTAATTACACAAATAAATTGAATTTTTACGTTGAATTAAGCCCCCCATACATTCAATCTATTTTATTCCCAATTTTAATTGGTTTAGGTTGATCTAACCATGTGGGCTGCCCTAGATTTTCAATCAACCACAAAAATTTATTGAATTAAGTTGATTGGATGAAAAATCTAGATGTGTATGGGGGCCTTTAGTTTGTGTTTATGATCTGTACAACTTTCAAAACTTAAGCTAGCCACACACGGGTAGATTTGTAAAACGATTCGAGTACAATCAATCACCGTGCGCGGTCACGGTGATCGATTGTACTCGAATCTGCTTACAATCCTTCCTGTGTGTGCTGTTCCTTCATGTTGGAAAACCACATTCAATCAATCACCAACACTCTACATGAAATGTTTTCATGTAGAGTGCAGGCTGCACGGAAAGCCGACATCATCACAAAGAAGTGACAGGCTCCGAGCACAGCTCTGTGTGAAGGGGGCGGAGTCAGCACTCACTGCAGCCGTGGAGAGTGAGGGGAGAGAAGCCGGTGTAACGTCTACTCTGGAAGGGGGAGCAGGAAACGTCGGGACACCGGCTGGATTTCTTCTTCAGCTTTCAGAAGGATTCACATGCTGGAAGCTGGAGAGAACCCTAGCTAGCCGCACTTCTTTATTGAACGGTAATCGATGTGCCCATGTGGTGCACATTGGTGGTCGATTGAACGGGAATCTACCCGTGTGTGGCTAGCTTAAAGCTTTAAATCAGACCGATAAAAAAAAAACACAACAAAGAAAGTACTGGAAGGAAGCTAGATAAACTTCTGACAGCGTTGTCAGTCCTAGAACAAGCACAGAGAGTTCTCCTGAACGAATCAGCTTTCCAGTGAGCAGGACCCCTCGGTGCCAGGATGAGCCAGCGCGCCCACTGATGAATCGTACGTTTCTATAAATGGGACCTTTGCTGGGTTCTGAGAATCGGGTTCTGGCAGAGAACATGTAATTATTAGCTGCAGGAAATATCATAGCGCGCCTAGATTTCCTGTGTGACCGACACAATGTAGGTTTCACGTCGGAAAAATTCCCAAACGCTTCATTTGTAGGAATAGAAATGATCAGGATACTCCTGCGGGGTCTGTCACAATGTAAGATAGTTGGGGCTTCCAGACAATTACAATCACAGCGAAACAATAATGACGGCTCTGTGACCACCTTCCTGTCACATTAGAACTACGCTCATGCCGGCCTTGATTGTTCTGCATGTGTTGTATTGCATTCTAAGGTATCGTGGATTAGACCTTCATTGACGTCAGTAAACAGGAATGGAGGAAACCATTATTATTATTATTGTTATAATTTATTTATATAGCACCAACATATTACACAGTGTTGTGCAATAAATAAGAGACACAACACAAGATAACACACAGGTGCTGGCTAAGGCCCCAACACAGGTAGCGAGTGGGGGCCAACAGACGAGTGATGGAGTGCAGCGTGATGATGTTATCACGCTGCACCCCGTCGCTCAAAGTATCTCAAAGCTGGCACCCTTGTGTGTGACACCGGTCCCCATTCAAACTAAAAAATTCAAACTACTGGCATTGGCTAGAGATTTAAGCTAGCCACACACGGCTCGATGAAGTAACAGATTAGAGGAACATCACGCTCACATGTTGGAAAACCTTGGTCGAAATCCATTACATTGAATGGGGACCGCGAGTCACCATCCAATGTAATGGATGGGCTGACAGCTGAGCCACACACACAGGCTGTGTGTGTGTGAAGGGGGCGTGGCAAGCACGTCTCTGCCAGGAGAGGGGGGGCATGCAGGCTGGCTGCTTCTCCGGCTGGGGAAAGGAAAGACCTGGGGGACCAGGAAACCGGGTCCCCATCATATGGTAATTGATGTACCCATGCACATTGATTACCATAGGGACGACCCGCGATCAATCACAGCGTGGTGGCGTCATCACGCTGTAATTGATTGCCGGTCGATTGCACAGGAACCTACTCGTGAATGAAAGTATACAATAGGTGGGGGGAATGGGACTGGCATGGTGGTGATGTCAGGAATGAGAAGATGGGTAGACGAGACTGAAGAGGTGGGTTTTCAGGGATTTTTTAAAAGTGAAGAATGTCGAAGAAAGTCTAATGGGGCTAGGGAAAGAATTGCAGAGAGTAGGAGCAGCCCTAGAGAAGTATTGAAGCCGCCCCTGTGATGATGTTATGAGTGGGGATGTCATTGGCAGGTCACTGGAGGAGCGGAGGGGGCGGTTAGTGGTTAGGGCCAGTCTTAGCTGCTTCCCTTTCAAGCTCTGAGGTTACCAACCTTGCACCATCAAAAAAGAACAGTGACAGCGAGGTTTGCTATCTGTTCTGGGGAAAGAAATGCCAGCGTTATGATCTATTCCAAACTCTTAACATTGGCAACTACCACAGTTATCCTTGTGGCAAGAAGGCTACTCTAGAAAACGCCAGCAATGGAATGTTTATGTCCCTATGCAGTCATGTGAAGGGCGTGCTAATTTTCTTTCCTGGTCATATGAAGTGATTGCAGCAGATACATATGTTGTGCGTTATAACGCAGGTCTTCCATCAGCGCGGAATTCTACCCTGAAGCCCGGAGAGCTCAATGCACTGGCAAACACCTCTAAGGTGGAATTCCACAACAAGTCGAGTGGAAACCTGTGTAATAAATGATTAACAAAGCGATCAATTATTAACCAACCTACTTTCATTAATGAAGTTTCACAAAGAATGAGGCTTCTACTCCTCTGCTGTCCACCGACACGGAGATGTGACAGGTCGGCTATTTTCGGCAGCTGTTCCCTGGTTCCATCCTAGATCTGCAGTCACTTGATTAAATTATTGAATGCCTCTGCATAAACTTTAGCAACCGAATATCCTCAAATCGCATCCACCCCTTACACATCTACTTCATTTCCAACGGCCTTTCACCTATGCCAGCGCTACTCTCAGCATAACAAGCAAGGCCCGAAAACCAGACAGGGAAGTCTAACTGGACTATAGAGGACTGAAATACCGCATTATAACATGAGGGATGTGTGCTTGAAAATATTCTTCTGATCAGTCCAGTGAAACATACTGGCTGTACACTGGAATCTCGGTGCCTGGTAAAAATATATAAAAGCGTACCTATCACCAGGGGTGCACATCACTATTTTAGTGAGCTCCTCAGATGAGTACCAGGAGATGGTGTCTGGTACTCACCCCATATGTAGGGTGGTCTCCTCACTGTCCTCTGCATCAGCCTCCTACATGGTAGACTCTACTCCTGATTGATCCTCCGATTAGCTGTCTCCATCCACAGGTCACCAGCTGGCTTTGGGTCACATGTAACTCTCACAGTACAACACTGTTTTAACCCTCAGATCTCATAACTCAGTAGTGCAACCCTAACATTTTCTGGGTTAGTAACTCCCCCTGAGACTACCTGCAGTCCCCATGTCAACCTTTCATAGTCATATTCCAACAGTGCTTTTCTCTTGTCAGATTTTAAACATACATTTGCCTACTGTGACATTCAACCCCCAGATCTCCAACACCCTTAGAAGACCACTCTTTTATTTTGGATTAGTAATTGATATTCCCAATGTCACACCCCTTACTGCAACCATTGATAGTTATTAATGTTTCCCTGAGGTTATCCAAGTGACATACATTGTATATACTTAACAATAAAAACTGAAAGAATTTTGGCAAGCTAAGAATTCTTACCTTTACAGTAGTGTATACATGATAAAGTGAAGTTGTTTGTACAGCTATTTAATGTGGGAGGGATGGCGATTGTGCTGTCGATCTCCCCCCTTCTATGGATGACAGCCAGGCTGCTCGGGTGCACCTGATAGCTGTGGCCGCCCAGGCATGGAGCGCCTCCATGTTGTTAGTACGCATATGAGCTGTGTAACAATACTGCAGGTACGCAGAGCTAGGTTTTGGCCCTTTTTGAGTACCAGAGTACCACTTATGCCTATCACCCACTTTTGTACTTGGTGTGATTGGCACTAAAAGTGGCATTAATAAGGTAGAATGCCGAAAACGAAAAAAAAAAAAACCCTCAACTGTACTGAGTAAATCCCCATTATTCTTCCTCGCCCCTCCTTCTCTATGATGATGCAGCGCTGCGGCGGGGGAAAAGCCAGACATTTCTGATCATGCTGTGTATATAAAACTACACAGAGAAGTGTGAGAGAGAATTATATGGCGCCCCCAGTGGCCACTCACAATATTGCACTGAATTAACCCAGTAGCCTGGCAGATGAATCTGGAATCTGATTCCAGAGGACACCATTTACCGTATTGTTTGGACTATAAGATGCACTTTTTTACCCCCAAAACCGAGGGGGGGGGGGGTGCTTGCATCTTATAGTCCGAACGCGCGACCCCGCAGCCACCCGTGGTTGCACCTTGGCTTTCCGCCAGCTCTCCCGGCAAGGAGATTACTGGGGGAGCTGTCAAGGTCAGAGATGCCGGCCGGTGTCTGGATCTTCCATCTGAACTGTATAAATGCTAGTGACACCTACTGGCTGAATTGAATATTGCATTCATTTAATTCATTGCATTAACCCAATTGATGTGAAAACTTTATTAAATGTTTTTTTTCTGGTTTTCTGCTCTAAAAACTGGGTGCGTCTTAGGGTCCGGTGTGTCTTATAGTCTGAAAAATAGGGTAAGTGTATTTTTTTAGGAATGTGGAGCACTTATGTCCCATCGTTACGGCTCAGAGCCAAGTCAAAGTTTAACTTTATCTTTTTTTCCTTTATTTTGAGTATACATCCACTTTATTGTGATGTAGATAGAGAAAGCGGTTGCCATAACATATGATGCAGCAGCTCTGACAGACGAAGATTTTATTTAACCGAAACCACTATACAAGCCAATGTTCTGTGACCTACAGCAGACCTTTCACTGATGTGCTTGTCCCCTGGCAGTGTTTGTTAGATGGATGCTTCTAATCAGAGAGATCATTGATCTCTGTGACAAATGTGCTATGAGAACATATTGACATTTTTCCCAGAGCCGGCTGCACCAAAAATAGACCCGAGCCACTTTTATGGTTCATTTATGACAGACAATGAGGATCTCTGGGCGCGCAGCCTTTCATGTTGCATTCACCACTTCTGAGCAAATGAAAGAGTCATAAAAAGAGCCGAAAAACAAGCCTGAGATACACAGGCAAGATAC
>CM070033.1:10362732-10374640 GCA_036250615.1 Ptychadena robeensis | reverse complement strand
TTGTGGAAACAAGCCCTTATACAAGACAATGCTAGAGCTCATGTGTCCATTCCCCAGACCTGAATCCATGTTGCACCACAGACTGTCCAGGAGTTGGGGGATGCTTTAGTCCAGGTGTGAGAGGAGATCCCTCAGGAGACCATCCGCCACCTCATCAGGAGCATGCCCTAGCGGTGTAGGGAGGTCATATAGGCATGCGGAGGCCACGCACACTACCGAGCCTCATTTTGACATGTTTTAAGGATTGTGCTGGTTTTGTTGTGAGCAAGTATTTTCTAAGAATATTTAATTCATTCAGATCTAGGATGTCTAAAGCTGCCCATACATCTTTAGATCTGTCTGTCAGGTATCCTTTAGATCTACCAACAACTATGTAGTACCTCTGTGATTGAACACAGGTAGACTTGATGGTTTAAGCTAGCCACACACGGTTCAATTTTGGTTCAATCGATGCTCGATTAGATTGAGGAATTTAATCATCTAATCGAAAATCAATCTTAATCGCATCAACATACACCCCACATTGAGTTTGCGATTGTGGTGAGATTTCGATTAAAAAAGATTACTAAAATCGTCGATTTTGTTATGGAAACGATTGAAGTTCAGATTGAAGTGGTCTATGTTATTATATAGAATCTAATCGTTCCAGGAGAAACACCACAAACATCGACGATTATAAAACGATTTTGGCACAATCGACGATGATTTTCCAACATGTCCATCAAAATTCGATAAATTTTTCTGCCTTCATCGAACAATTATCGTCGATCGTACCATGTGGGCATTTCTCGATTTTCGTTCAATCGATGAAAAAATTCATCTAATCGAGCATGGATTGAACCAAAATTGAACCGTGTGTGGCTAGCTTTAGAAAGTTCCTCATATTACATGGTTTTGGTAAAACAAAAGGAGATCCAAAGGAAATCTTACAGAGAAATCTGAAGGTGTATGGGGAGCCTTAAGGTGGGTTTACACGTCAAGATTTTTTCCTCCGAACGATTTTCGTTCCGATGGATTTTTTTTGTTCGATATCGGACCAAAAATCGTTCACAAGGTTATCGAACATGTTGGTAAATTTTCATCTGTCGTTTATTTTTCGAGTAAAAAACGAACGCTCCTTATTTCACTCGATATATTTTGACCAGATTTTTAACCCGTAGCATGACGTATTTCCTGCGCAATGAATGTTGGGATTTTTACAATGTATGATTTTGATTAGTCTCTGATGTTGTTTATATTTTAATTACAAGTAGAATCAAAGTAGAATCAAAAAATCGAATCTGAAGTTGAAGGAAAGAAAAATCTTGACGTGTAAACCCACCTTTAGTTTTGTGTTCCCTTTTATTTTTTTCCCTAGCAGTGTGTATTGAATAGAAGAAATAGCCCTGATATTGGCATCTGTGATGATGAATACGATATTGCTTTCTTCTTATAACTCCTTTGTATTATGTCACCTCCTTCTAGGTCAACGTGTGCATGTTTGCAGCTGACATTCACAGCATCTAATAATGTGTCATCGCCAAATCAACCAGGAACAACTGGTTATAAGTATAAGCGCCTTCCAGCTCCTATACCCAGCGGGTGAGTAGAAAGCATATAATCAGGGGTGTCCAAATTTTTTGCAGAGAGGGCCTAGTAATGTGAAGTGTGTGGGTGGGGGTGGGGGGGGGGGACTATTTAGCCTGTGAAACTTTGGACCATTAAATGGAAATGAACAATACCATGGGGCAGATCTCTTCCTTGTTGTATTGTAAAGCATTAGCAATTCACTGCCATAAAACTGACGAAGACTGCCACTAGGTATGCTGGGACTTGCAGTTCTCCCAGCTGCCTAGCCACATTTCATCTAAACCTGAGGTCCTGACCATTCCCCTACCTTTGACATATGGAGAATCAGTGACAACATTCCTAGCACTGCTCACCTTACTGCTGCGCCTAATAGTACAGGCACAGCATGGTGTAATCCCCTGACTTTACCATTCATGGTTGGGGGGGGTTCAAGCCAAAGCCCCTGCTGGAATGTTGCACATTGCATCTGTTGATCTTGAAAGAGATGGGAGTCCTTTGGCTGCACTTTAAGCAATCCCTTAAGCTAAGTGCACAAAATGTCACTGGTTGGAAAGTGTTACCCCTTCTCTTGTAGTGAAATGGTATCACCCTGTGGCCTGTTTGGCCCCCGGGGCCTGACTTAAGACATCCCTGATATAAATTTTTAATAAGTGCTGGCAGACATGTTTTTAGGTTTGCAGTAGTAAAAGTGAATGTAAAGAAGAAATTATCCCACACTGGTTCTTCAATTCAATGCCCTGTGCAGTGCAACACCTTTCTGTTCCATAATCTTGTAGACCGAGTTGGCACAGTACCATGGCGAATCACTAAAACTTACCCTGGCATGCTTGAGGAGGTAATTAAGGGGGGGGGGGGTAGATAACATACTTGCCTATAGGTGCTGCAGACTTTATTGAGGTGCATTTAAGAAAAGGAGAATACAACAATCTCATGGCTGACCATCGTTTTCTAACACTACCTTTCACCGCAGGATTTATGAATGCAATGTGTCTTGTAAATGTGATCGGAGGATGTGTCAGAACCGCGTTGTACAGCATGGTCTGCAAGTTCGACTTCAGGTGTACAAAACCAAGGAGAAGGGCTGGGGAGTGCGCTGCCTGGATGACCTTGACCATGGGACCTTTGTATGCATATATGCAGGTAAGTTGCATCTGTGACAGTATTTGATATTTCAGTGTAATGCTTTAGACTCTGTGAAAGGCCAGGGCTCCACAATGAGTTGCTGAAAAGCTGCTAGTGGTGGAGTCTGTACTGATCCCAGTCATTTTGAAAGGGTGTGTACACCCAACGTTTTTTAAAATCGCAATGCAAGGGGACCTGCGCACATCACTAGTTTTGCTCATTTAAAATTAATGGGATGTGTGCAGAAGATGCGGCCACTACATGTGTACAAATGCAGTGGAGCCCTGACCTTCTACAGAACTTAAGTGACCAGAACTCTCATGCAAACAGACAAGGTAAAGATAAAAAAAAAAAAGTCTGCTTGAACTTGACATGCCATGTTCCTATAAATTAAGGTGTATGTAAAGTACTGTGATAAGTGGTATTGAGGGGCCAAGTTATGGCATATAATGCATCAATTAAAAAGTACTGAGGTTCACTGACACTTCTACTGGGACTTGTAGTCCTACAAGCTTTTTATCCTATCTCATGCATTCAGTAACTTCATTGGTGGTAAAACATAAGGAGGTGTTTGAGATAATCATGCACAAAGTATTGTTTTGTTGGAAACGCTGCTGCAGCAGTACTTGTGATCTGTGTGTATTCCGAGACGATGGCACACAGGGCAGGGGAGGAGGCATAGGCACACAGTGCAGGGGAGGAGGCATAGGCACACCGAGCAGGGGAGGAGGCGTCTGCACACAGGGCATGGGAGGAGGCGTCTGCACACAGGGCAGGGGAGGAGGCGTCTGCACACAGGGCAGGGGAGGAGGCGTCTGCACACAGGGCAGGGGAGGAGGCGTCTGCACACAGGGCAGGGGAGGAGGCGTCTGCACACAGGGCAGGGGAGGAGGCGTCTGCACACAGGGCAGGGGAGGAGGCGCCTGCACACAGGGCAGGGGAGGAGGAGGCGACACACCCCTTCAAAAACCCATTGGTACATCTAAGAGTCCATTGCATCTAAAGTTAGACTTTAGAACGTCGATCGAACAGAAATATCGACCTGTCTATGGCTACCCTGACTGTGCTAAAAATGATGGTATATCAAATCTGGAAAAACTGGTCTATATTTGCACAAAATGTAAATCTTATTTACATCTTTATGTTTATTCTTTTTTTTTAGGTCAAATTAAATTAAAACCTTCAAACGTAGACGTACAAGACAAAAGTCCATGTGCAATGCAAACTGACGAAAATAAGTCCACATCGGTGGTTTCCCATAGAAAGCGTCAAATCTCCCTCTCTGACTCCGAGGTCACTAATAATCCACCAGATCCTTATAGCAGACACAAACCCGGGGATACTCGCGTGGCTTCAGGCTCAATTCATCAACCGAAAAACATCAGCAAGTACGAGTCCTCATACCTGTGTCTGTATTCTAGCTTTATCGCTATTTTGCTCAGAAATTTTTGACACAGGATATTCCTTACAAAATACCCTTTAACCAGAACAAGATTCTTTGGTATGTTAACCAGTGATGCTGTGCACCAGTGGTTCCCAAACTTTTCCTGCAGGGCCCCCCTTTTCTATATAAGAACATTATCGAGCTCCCCTTCACAGTTTCATATTGAAGGCCATTTCACACTAACCGTGTTTGCTTTGCAGTATTGTGTACTACTGAAATGGTACTCAAACTTAATTCTCACACCAATCCTACAGAGACATGTATCATATACACACACTAATCATATAAAGACATGTATCATATATACACACACCAAATAAGAGACATGTTTTATATATACAACACACACACACACCAATCATCAGAGACATGTATCATTATACACATACCAAGCATACAGAGACATGCATCATATACCACACACCAATCACTACAGAGACATGCTCATAACACACCCACCAATACATACAGAGAATGCATCTATATACACACACCAATCATACAGAGACTGTTCATATACAACCCACACGAATCATATAAAGACATGTATTCCCCACAAAAACATAAAAAAAAAAAAAAAATATACACACACCAATCATACAGAGACAGGTATCATATATACACACCAAACCACACACCATCATACGAGACATGTATCATATTATACACATACCAATCATCAGAGACATGCATCATATTTACACCACACACCAACCATACAGAGACCTGTATCATATAAACACAACACCAATCAATTATATACACACACAATCATATCAGAGACATGCATCATCTATACACACACCAACCATAAAGAAACATGTATCATATATACCCAACCCATATTATATATATATATATAATATATAAATATATATATATACAACACACTCATCTACATATACTGTATCATATACCATCACCAATCTACAGAGGATGTATCACACACACATCCAATCATACAGCAGGAATGTATCAGATATACACACAGCCAAGTATAACAGAGACCTGTAATCATATATACACACCACCAATCATACGATACATGTATCATATTAGCCACCAATCATACTGAGACATGTTTCATATATACACACACCAATCATACAGAGACATGTAATCATATATCAACCACACCATCATACTGAGCACTGTATCATAATATACACACAACAATGTATACAAGACATGTAATCTATATACACCCAACACTTATACATAGACATGTATCATATATACAACACACACACCAATCAATACAGAGACAGTGTATCATATATACACACACCAATCATATACATAGACATGATATCATCTATACACATGACCAATACATACAAGACGACATGCATAATATTTACACACACCACATCCATACAAGAAGACCATGTATCATCATATACCAACACACACCAATCATACTGAGACATGTATCCTATATACACACACATCAATATCATACAGAGACATGTCATCATATATACCACACAACAAGTCATACCACTCGGAGTAGACATGTCATCATATATACCACACACCCCCAATCATACAGACGAACATGTAATCAATCTAGTACACACACCAATCATACAGAGAAGCATGTATGCATATATACTACATACACACCATCATACAGAGGACATGGGTTCCATAATATTACACACACCAACCATACAGAGGGTACATGAGTATTCATAGTAAACACACACCAATCATATATATACACACACAACACTCATACAGAGAAACTGCTATCATATATACACACACCAACTCATAACAGAGACATGCCATCATATATGAACCAACACACCAATTCATAACAGGAGAATGTATCATAATTTAACAACACCAATCATACAGGGCATTGTATCAATCATATACCACACACCAAATCATCAGAGACAGGTTATATATCATGACGACACACTCAATCAGTACTGAGGGACAGTAAATAATTACACACACCCAATCATACAGTAGGGGGACATGTATCCATATATACCACACACCAATCATAATCATACAGAGACATGCAATCATATACTACACACACCCAATCATTCGACAGATACATGTATCATATACACACACAACCCAATATATACAGAGGGGACATGTATCATATATACACACAACAATCATACAGAGGACATGTATCATTATAGTACAAAAACCAATCATTACAGAGACATGCATCTAAAAACTACACCAACCAAATCATACAGATACAGTATCATTAACACACACCAATTATACAGAGACATGTATCATATATACACACACCAATTCATACAGAGACATGTATCATATATACACACACCAATCTACAGAGAACATTGTTCACCTATACATCACCCAATCATCAGAAGCACATGTATCATATATACACACAGCCAATGCATACTAGAGACAATGTTATCATATATACACACCAACCAATCATACACGAGACAATGTATCATATATACACACCACCAATTCATACAGAGACATTGTCTAATCCATGCTATACGACACAGCCCAATCATATCGAGACAGAGTGACATGCACTCAATATAACACACAGCCAACTCATTCAGAGACATGAATTATATATACACAACAATACAGCGAAGGATATATATACACAACCAATCATTACGGGAGAGACATGTATCAATTATATATACACAACACACCCAATCATACCATTTTATCAATTCACATAGGAGACACATACTGCACTCATGCAGATAAGCACAGCGGGAACTGCGCAACCTGAGATACTCGCCGCGAAGCAGGAATCTGTGAAACCTTGCGTCGACCACCAGGGTGGGGGGTGGAGAGGATCTAATTAATCAATAGAGACATGTATACAACAAAGACACACACATCTTACACTGCACTCTACTATACAGACCTGCAGCTAGTTATCCTCCACAGTTTTACTTCCATGACTTGTCCTTTGTGCCCTCAGCTCCCCTAAGTCTGTACCCGTACCCCGTACCCCCCCCCCTCCTGCGGAGGCCTGTCCACAGCAGATTTGGGAACCATTGCTGTACAGCTGTACCCATTTTATTATCATAGTTGCCTAAACTTGTGGTGTACCTTCTACCTAACAAGTATCTTGTTAATTGTACACATTTCCAACAAACACTTCTATTACATACTCCAGAAGCTTTTTGGTGATGACAGGCCATGTTCAAGGGCTTTTTGTAAAACGTGCCGCAGTAGTACTCCAAGTATAACGCCCGAAAGGCACAGGCACCACAAAAGAAAACAAACTAAAAAAAATCTGGAAAAAAAAAAAACCTGAATGGGAACTCCGAGTTGATAAACCTAGGTGTGTAAATGCTAGGAGTCAACCTAAGGCCTCCGAAGAAACACAGCAAATGTTTGTCTTTTTGGTCATTACTAGAGTTAATTTTTTTTCGACTACGCTGATTGTGTGAGTTATAATTGCAGAAGAGTGAGGCGCCCCGTGACACATGGTATCACCACCCAAATGGCACCAACCATTTGTGCGTTAAAGTAACGACCTTGAAATGTGCTTATTTGCCATTTACCCCTTAAAATCTGTAAATTGACAACCTCTAAGACTGCACCAATATGCTATCTGTGTCATAGTCAGTAAAAGTCATTTTGAATCTGACTACTTATATTTTTTTTTCTAGGAAATACATTGTTTAACGTTTAACGAGGTAGGGGAAGAGGGAAGAGATCAACGCTTTCCCCATCGGTCAGGAGGAAGGACCACAAACCAAGAACGTCCAGTGCTGCCCAGAAGAAACGTCAGGAGGCCAAGCTCATGGAAAAGGTGAGGATTTAAACATACTTCATACCTCTAATACCTGGTAAGTCCGGACCAGTCCCCGCAGTCCTTTCATTCTATCCAATTGTCATGCTTGAGGCCAATCCTCAGTGTCGTGTTTGGTTTGTTTGGATGTTACAGGGATATAACATGGACTAAAAGCTGGGCCAACCACCACGGGTAAGGAGAATTCCCGTGACAATCGACCGGTTCGTAATCAATTACAGAAACAGCGTGGGTGCCGTTCTCACCCACGCTTGTAATTGATCCGCGGGTCAATCGGTTACAGTAATCAATGTGCAAACCACATGGCAAGCCATCAATTAACTGGACAATGCGAGAGACCCGGTTCCGTGGCCTGGCCAAGCGGCTTGTAAAACCTGAGACTGCAGACAAACGCAAACAGGCACTGACTGACCCAGCCAGCCCCAACCTCCTCTCTTCCTCCTCTGGCAGACTATCTGTTGTGGCCACGACGCCCCCATTTTAACACAGGCAAGAGGCCGGAGCCGTGAATACACAGCCTGTCACAACAGCCTGCTGTTTACCTTCTCCGTCTTCGTTGGTTTACACACATTACACCAACACCGGCTCCCAGGCTGTGCATCCATTGCAGTTGAATGGGGAGTGAGCGGCTTCCCTATGTACAATGCTCAATGGATTTCGACACAAGGGTTGTTCCAACCATGTTGGGAAACCTGTTGGTCACACGTTTTTCGAGACAGGAAATTACGTTGATCCATTGCTCGGAAAGGGGACCGTGGATTGGACTCCGATTTGAAGTGATCTGAAAGTGACGATTGAGAGGAATGAAGAGAGAATCGGGAGTCCAGTTGACGCGCGCTCACGCTCCACCCCATGTTTCCTCTAATCTGTTGTTATCGAGCATCTGTGTGGCTTTTAGCTTTAGAGTACCCACATTACCACGATTCAGATTTCCTTTAGATCTACCAACAAACTGTAGTGCCGTGGTTCTCTGCGATTTTGACACACAGGTAAGATTGATTGATGGTTTAGATAACAGTGGTGGGCAAACTGAAGTTCATATGGAGGGCCACCAGTGCGGCACCCTCGGCAACCAACGTAAAGGGGTCCGCAAATAACATATGATTCCAGTACCACTTCCCCCTAGAACATTGTCTTTGCAGGATGGACCAGTATCACGACAGACAGTCAAAAAGCCAACAGCGCTCCATATGTAGACCTGGTTTCGCTTGAATCAACATTGCCCCACTATTTTAGTGTAGTGGACACCAAAGTTGATTAGAAAAGCTGGAATTCTAGCAAATGTGTACCCACTACACAGGTTAGTTGTTATAAACCCTATGCACTTAATTAGTTGAGGTTTTGGGTGGTCCACACTTTGTGAGGAGGACCAAGGGTGGCCGCCCCACGAACAACGGCCCCCCAAAGTGCCGGCATGCGGCCGCCCGGGGCGCTTGCAGGTTGGGCACCTAGGGTTTAAGAAAAGTCCATCGTATTACATGGTTTGGTGTAAAAACAAAAGGAGATATCTGAAAAGAATCTGACACAACTATTAGTTTTTCTCGTGTCAGATTTCCTTTAGATCCGTCCTTTTGGTTTTTACCAAAACCATGCATATCCGAGGGATTTGCTTTCTAAACCATCAAGTACTACCTGTGTTTTCAATCACAGAGGGAACCCCGGCACGATACATGGTTGTTGGTTTTTAGATATTAGAAGGATAATCTGACAGAAGAGATCTGAAAGGTGTAAATGGCCAGTGTAGTTAAGCAAGGACTCCCATATCTACTCAAGGATCCCCCCTCCCCCATGTTAATGTACTGCCCTCCCTGGCGTTACGTGAAGTCTCTGTGAAGCTCCATTCAGTTTGCGACACCAGCTGATGTAATGTAAACAAATAGCGCCACACTGCCATCTGGTGGCTGGTTACTGGTGGTCCATTTATTAATTGCTGGAGAAGGAATTATAATAGAAATTCAAATAGAACTACACAACTTATGATTCAAAAAGGAAAATAAGTTTCCATGCCATGTATTGGTCCCAATAAAAATAAAAAATACTTTTTAATTGGAAATGTATTTTCATGTTTGAACATAAGAACCCATCCTGTAATAACAATAAACCTGTGTTCTTTTTATTGAGGGTGTGGGGCTGAGATTAATCCTGTTTGATTCATTCTTGGGGCAATAGTGCTTTCTTCCATCTACCTCAAGAATCCCCCTCCTCCAGTAAATGGTGCTGCCTGCTGCCCTGTGTTGTGCTTGCTGCTTTTACATGCACATTATCCCTATTATTATTATCATTTATTTATATAGCGCCAACATATTACGCAGCGCTGTACAATACATTTGAGTGGATATACAAACACAAGATAATACACAGGTTATGACACAGGAGGAGTGGAGGACCCTGCTCGGACGGGCTTACAATCTAATAGGTGGGGGGGAACTTTCAGGATGCAGCAATAACCTCCCTGGAGTTACGGCGTTTTCGTGCTGTACACGCAATGGCAGCATGATACACTGTACTGTGATTCCCAGCCCTCCCCCTCTACACATCGCCACCATCATTGAGACACCTGCCCAGGTGTGGCCCAGGAAATGCGACACCGCATGTCGACCTCCCCTTACCCTGATGCTGCGCCAGAAGCGATCGGTGAGCCAGAAGCGATGCAGAGTGGCTGCAGGCTTGCACAGCATTGGCGTGTTTCCCTGATCCTGGCTTATTCTGGGTTCGGGCATAATACCCAGTAGGTCAAGAAGAGCAGTGCTGAGAATCTTATTCCATCTGCTAGGCTTCTGGGGGTTAATCTGGCGCAATATTGCGATTGGTCACTGTGGCCACCATATAATGGCGAAAATGGGAAAAGTGTCAATGTCTATTTTTCATGAAACAGCTTGTTTAGGTATTTTCCCGGCTGTCACTGTTTTCATGACCGGCTTCCACAGAGAGAGGGGGGGCTGCAAGAGACATTTCGGTTTTACTTGTTACAGGTATTTATTTTTCGCTGCACAATATTGATCAATTCTAGTGCCGATCACAGCAAGTACAAAAGCAGTTGATATGTCCTCTTTAAGGAATCTCGGTCCATCTCAGTCATTATATACCCATGTTATGTACTTGGCAGTTACATGTGGTTTCATCAAATTTACTTTGGAAGCTGTAATTGTGTGTTTCACATCAAATGTGTTAAAGGTTTGGAATGGCGGTGACAACCACAAAAATAGACCATCAACCATAACAATGTTTGAACAGACATATTATTATAGTCTCTCTCATTAATGATGGTTGTACTGTAAGGTAGAGCAGCATGGGCATCGCGGCTTTCAGTGAATTGCAAATGACTTTTTCAATTGTTCTTTTAGGGTGAGGTGACGGTGCAGCACAGTTCTGAAGATGATGACCTCATACCGGTCAGTTCCCAGAAACCTCCACACACAAAACGACATGAAGGTATTTGTGCTTTTTATTGCAGTTTGCTTCAGATCCTTGTATTTAATATACCATATTTTTCGGACTATAAGACTCACCTGAACATAAGACCCACCAAGTTTTTAGAGTAGGAAATCGAAAAAAAAAAATGTCATGTGTTTAAATGAATTCGTGAAAAATTCTCATGCAGTACCCCTCTTCAGCCACAAAAATAGTGTCACTAGAGAGCAACCTTCAGCGTCTCTTCTTCCTCACACATGTGGAAGGGAGGGGGGGCTGGTGGTGGAATCTGCACACCGATCTCCCTGTCTCCTCTCTGCCAGCCTTACCCACACACCTTCTGCATTGGCTATATCTGAGGGGCTCTGCAAATATAGCCAATACAGTTCAGCTCCATGCCAGCCATCCCAGCAGATGGGAGATCTGCACACAACCGATCTCCTATCTGCCGGGAGAGCTAGTGGGAAGCCAACTTGTGATCACTGGGGGCCAAATGCCCATGGGTGGTCACACATTCGGACCATAAGAAGCAGGCACTTTTTACCCCTAATATGGGGGGGGGG
>CM070033.1:10350973-10362632 GCA_036250615.1 Ptychadena robeensis | reverse complement strand
GTGTGTCTCTATGTGAATGATTGATGTTTCTCTATGATTAGTGTGTATATGATGCACATGTCTGTATGATTGGCGTGTAAATCAAATTCAGCTGTATGAGTTGTATTTCAAATAAAGTTTAAGGGCCATTTCACACTAGTACTAGTACATGACACTGGTAAAAAGCTCTCATTCTGAACCTGTGTAGTTTGAATTGAGGGGGTGGAGGGGAGGGCTCAATGTTCCTATCTAGAAAAGGGGGGCTGTGCAGGGAATGTTTGGGAACCCATGGGTTAGACCCTTAGATTTTCTTACTTTTAAACAAAACTTTCTGATGTGTGATGAATACAGAGCTGTACTTTAAGTTGATTTCTTGTGACTCTAGTTCAGCAGTAAAGCTAGCCATACACAGTCGGATTCCATGGCCGATCGATCACTTATCCGATCGATTCCGGCGATGTCAGCGGGAATCGGAGGTCCGATCGATCGGCCAATTAAGTGTGTCCGATCGCTGCATACCACCTTGTCCCACGGATTCCTGGACGATTCCGTGTCCGATCGCTTACTTCCCAAATGGCAACTCCCCCTGATGTGTGCTGAATCGGATCAGAAAGACCAACATGTTGGTTCTCTGTCCGATCCGATTCTGAGCCCCCGATCGATCGGACGTGATCGGACGTACAAGGTGGGCTTCACGCGATTCCGGGACGATCGTTTGGCGTGCACGCGCCCGGAATCGATCGTCCCGGAATCCGTTGGGAAACGGACCCGTGTATGGGGACCTTAACAGTGTGTTGGAGATGTGTTGAGATCATTTTAAATGAAAGCCTTTGAATCCAATGATGCATTAGAAGACTCTGCGACTCACAAGTTGTTCTGTCCCTCAGGGGGAGATGCTGACCGGATGGATGATGTCGGCTATTTATCAGATAACAGCAGCTTGTCTGTCAGTGAGATTCCTGTTCAGGTGCTCGCCTCTGAACAGTCGGGTACCCGCCATCACACAAAGAACGAGGAACATATCTGTGTTTTGGACGCTTCGAAGGAAGGGAACGTGACACGGTTTTTAAATGTACGTATGACGCTGTATTGCTGTGTAGAACAGAACCCAAAACTATACATTACACTGGCGGAGAAGGGAGGAAAAACCTCTTATTAGTGGAAGCTACAGGAAGAAGCAGGTCACAGTTACCAGCAGAGCATGATCTCTTGCAAGTGTTCATTCACCTGGAATATATGGCACATGCCCTGATGGCCAAAAAGTAACCAAGCCGGGAAGATGGTCCTGGTCCCTTTTCAGGAGCCTGCCAGGTGAATGCCCAATGGGGGAATTTTTTTTATTCAACACTAAAGTTTATTGAAAAAAACAAGAAGAATCATACTGTATGTGCATAAGCATACAGTAATACAACCAATGATCTCCACATACAACATACACATGTTTGTATGTTCTCCACATACAAAATCACCGCCAATGATGGAATGGGGGTGGAGACCCTTGATTCCCATCACCCCCATTCCGTCATTATTCCATCCATCCAGAGTATCACCCAGGATCGTTCACCTAAAGTGGTGCACATAGATTCACCAAATGATCGATCTTCAAATGTTTGTGCCATCCGCTCATCGATTGCATGGTATCCGACCCATGTGGAAAAAACCCTATGGCCCAGCGGCCGTCCTTGGTCCTCCACTTGCGACCCCCAAAATCTAACTGTTAACGCATAGGGCATAGGAACTCACCTGTCCACCAATCCCCAGCTGACACATCCTGGCCTGGGATCTTCTTAAAGTAGGAAGAGGAGGAGAGGTGAGTGACTTGCTCGGCGTCAGTAACCTAAACGACGCCTTAGTAAGTCCCTTGCCTCTCCTCCTTTCTGATCCAAGAAGATCCTGGGCAAAGACGTGATGGCTGGGATTGGCGGACAGGTGGGTGCCTATGCTTTTTTTGTTTTTAAAGCGTCATTGCGGCTTTTTGCCACAAGAGGGCGTCTGGGAACCAAATTAAAGTTACCAACTTATCCAAACACTTCTCTTTTAGATATTTGCTTTCAATCGCTTGTTGGTGATCGTACCAGGTGGGCAGGAATCGATTCCCATTCGATCAACTTCAAAACATCAATTTTGTGGTCGATTTTATGGAAATATATCGACCCACGTATAGCTACCCTTAGGCTGTCCGTTTTCTTACCAATGTATTCAAGTTGCTGTATTTAAGAGCTACTACTGTGGCACAACTTTCCAAAAGACTTGATGGTGACCATGAACCCCCTGGGTGTTTGGCCCAAGTTAACTATGGAGAAACTTGCCTGTCCGCCAGATGCCCCCACAGATCGGGATGCTGATGCTTCCGGGTCTGCCCCCGATTGTGTCAGCGTTGATGCAAAGGAGGTGGGGGTAAGCGGCGCCATAGACCTCTATGTCATGGAGGGGGCGCCGCCTTTTCCCAGCACAACTCCGCCGTCTCTAGTGACGCAGGAGTTGTGCACGGGACACGGGCAGGAAATCGTGCAGGAACCGGTTTTAATTTAAAAAAAAAACACGCCACATGTATAATGCCCAGGAGGTTAAAGAAACGTGTCATTGCCTCAATGGGTCAGAGTTGTGTTGGTGGACTCCTGAAACAATAAGCCCATGGTTGTATTGTTGTGGCTGATCAGTGTCTATGTATTAAATTATTCATGTATTTAATTTTTCCTCCTGAATGCAGCACAGCTGTTCATCAAACCTGTTTGTGCAGTCAGTGTACGTCGAGACTCATTCAAAGAAGTTCCCATGGGTCGCGTTTTTTACAAAGAGGTGTGTACCCCATTTTTTAAAATTAAATTTTGTTGAATTTAAATTTCAAGTCTTAAACTGGCCACACACGGGTATATTCCTGTGCAATCGGCCGGCGATCAATTACAGCGTGGTGACGTCACCACTCTGTGATTGATCGCGGGTCAATTGTACAGTAATCAGTATGCACCACATGGGCACATCAATTACCGTACGATGGGGACTCGGCTTCCCGGTCCCCCGGCAGCCAGCTTCTCCTTCTGGCTGCTAGCCCATTCCTTCTCTTCTGGCAGAGCTGGCTGGGTCCGTGTTGGCCACGCCCCATTTACACATACAGAGTCAAAGCTGAATGCACAGCTTGTGTCTGCTGCTCTGCTCTGTGTCCGGCGCAGCTGTCATCCAATTACAATGAATAGGGGACAGCGCGGTCCCTTATTCAATTTGATGGATTTCGACCAAGGTTTTCCAACATGTTGGAAACCTGTTTGGTTGAGGTCCTTCGAGCAGGATCAATGGAACTGTGGGTGGCTCAGGTGAAGAAACAGATGAAAGGAGAATCGTGAGCCATGAGAGCCCACGCCGCCCAATGTTCCTATAATCTGTTTCTTCATCGAGCCGTGTGTGGGCAGCTTTGGTCAGTTTTGTAGTCTAAAGAGTTGACTGTGTGAAGTATAAAGCTAGCCATACACCTTTAGATCTCTGTCAGATATCCTATAGATCTACCAACAACTATGTAGCGCCGGGTCCTCTGTGATTGAACACAGGTAGACTTGTTTAGAAAGTCCCTCATATTTCATGGTTTGGGTAAAACAAAAAGAGATCTAAAGGAAATTTGACAGAGAAATCTAAAGGTGTATGGGGACCCTAAGCCTTTCCTTTGCTCAATGACCTTGAATACTAGTCAGGGCCATACATAGCCAATAGTCAGGGCCATACATTTTGGGACATTGACACAATTCTAACATTTGTGGCTCTATACACACCACAATGGATGTGGAATTAAACAAACACAATGTGCTTTAACAGCAGACTGTCTGCAGGTGAACGGCGTAGGAATTACAACAGTTTGCATATGTGCCTCCCACTTGTTAAAACCAAAAGTAATGGGACAGAATAATAATTATAAATCAAACTTTCCCTTTTTAATACTTGGTTGCAGATCCTTTGCAATCAATTACAGCCTGAAGTCTGGAACGCATAGACATCACCAGACGCTGGGTTTCATGCCTGGTGATGCTCTGCCTGGCCTCTACTGCAACTATCCTCAGTTCCTGCTTGTTCTTGGCGCATTTCCCTTCAGTTTTGTCTTTAGCAAGTGAAATGCATGCTCAATCGGATTCAGGTCAGGTGATGACTTGGCCATTGCATACCATTCCACTTCCTTCCCTTAAAAAACTCTTTGGTTGCTTTTGCAGCATTCTTTGGGTCATTGTCCATCTGAACTGTGATCGCCGTCTAATGAGTTCTGAAGCATTTGGCTGAATATGAGAAGATGATATTGCCCGAAACACTTCAGAATTCATCCTGCGGCTTTTGTCAGCAGTCACATCGTCAATAAATACAAGAGAACCAGTGGGTAATGAGGATCACCATCCAAAGCATCGAACAGGAATATATTACACACAGTGGTGCACATAGATTTCTATTCAATCAATGAACGATTGAGCATAGCGTGGTGACGTCACCGCGGTGTGCTCAAGCAGGTCATGGATTGAAGAGGTATCGACACATATATGGAGGACTTTTAAAAGCCGCTACACATGCACCGAGTGGCAGCCGATTTTGCTGCCGGAGAACGGACATGTCTGATAATCTCTGGCTCAATGGAGACCGGCGTCTCACACAAAGGGTGCCTGCCGATGCTGTCGGCCCCCACTCGGTATGTGTGAGAGGGCCTTTAGTCTACTTAGGTCTTTGAAAATAAGCCATCTCCCACACAAAGTCACCCCCTTTACAGTGAGATGGGGTTAGGGGTGGGACATTCAGGAATACATGTGATTCACAGTAGTTGTCAGGTGTTTAATGATTCATGTGTACAAATACACCCTAAAAATGCCTGTCATTTCAACATAGGAATACAAGTTAACCCCCAGCTAGATGTCAGGTGGTCTTCCATGTAGTATTTAATTTTCTTTAATCACAAAGGATATTAAACAACTTGCGGTAGAAATAGGTAATAAGATGCTGATAATGTGACATCAGCACTCATATACTTAAAGCGCACTTAAACCCACCATACAAACTTTTATCCTTAGCTGGCCAACCCCCTATTGTTGGGGCAAACTGTTAATAAAAAATCCTTACCAATAAGGAGAGATCTGTGTATTTCCCCCGTCGCGCCTCCTCGCTCAGGCCCCCTCTGAAGAATGCCGCGACGAGACAGATGTGTCAGATGAGATATTCTTAAACCGCAGCTCTTCACATCCATTTACTTTCCGTTTGTAACTATTGAAAGACATTGTATCTGGCGCCCCCAGTGGCTGTTCCAATTATTGCAGCTTTAACCCAGGAAAACCTGGAAGCTACACAAGTAAATATGGCGACTTCTACAGACGACAGCAAGGTAAGTATATTTTTTAGGTTTTTTGAGCCATTGGGACAGTTTAGAGGAGGAGGGGGGTTCGTTAAGGTGCGCTTTAACTGTTTGTAAAGTTATAATTTTAATGTAACAGCCGTTGTCTTTGTTGTTTTTCAGCCACATAAATGCTGGGACTGAACTTACTTGGGATTACAACTACAATATTGGGAGTGCTCCAGAAGAGGAAATTCCATGCCAATGTGGACAGAAAACATGCAAAAATATAACTATATGATAATTGAATATGTACTCTGACTATACAAAGTACTGTGCCTGTCATAGGAAGCACCAAATCCCGTTACTGGATGGAAGTAAACAGAGGACTCCCTTTACCTCCCCTCGCTGATCTGAATCCACTTTCCCTGGTGTCTCACGTGGTGCTCCTCTCAGGCACTGCTCTTCACTGTGGGAAGTGTTCATAAACAGAGGCAGGCCTGTCCATCCACAATGCTGTTTTTGGAGGGGAATAGGTTGTGGCCCGGTGCTACAGATTTGGGAATAAGTGACAATGCTCATAGCAACTCCTCATCCCTATGTGATGCAATAATACTAGACCTCCACCGTCGGGTGTTTGTGGGATATTACAGCAGGATTAAGCAAATTGTAAATACAGATGAATTTGTAACTAACTGTAATCGGATATATTTTTAATACAATCTTATAACTTTTTTTTTCTTCACTTTTTATTTCATAAGTTTGAATTTTATTTTAGACGGCAATAAATGCTGCTAAAGGTTACATTCATAAATCATTATATTGTTTTTCTGTTAAGCAAACTGTATTACAGGGGGGGGGGGGGCGTACTCAAATACACAGGTTCCAAAATTAAAACCTTGGAAAAAGCCGAAGGCCAATTACTTGCTGTGCAATAAGGCAAACACACACACACACATATATCAGTGTTGCTGTGCTGCACGTAAGCATACTTGCCACTCCTGCCTTGGTAGATGTGGCGGATAGATTCTCCACAGCCCTCCTGTCTGCTACTCACTGAGCTTCTGTACACTCACTCCAGGAGTACTACGCATTCCAGCATGCTCGGGCCGCTCACTGTGATGTCACTGACGCTCGCTGCTGAGTGGAGTGGGAGTACAGAAGCTCAGTGAGTCAATCAGTCCGGCTGATTTACACAATGCGTAGGAAAGATCTGTCCGTGCCTCCTGTCTGTGAGCTGGTCTGCTTAAATCCACACAGTGGGTGATTTGGCTTTTCAATCTATATACAATATATATAAAAGGTATTCTCCCCTAGTGAAGTTTCATATTTTACTGTCATTGAACAATCATGCATACATTTATTTATTTGTATTTACTGTTGATATGAATCACATACAGGGGTGCAACTTTTTTAGTGAGTTCCTCGGATGAGTACCAGGAGATGGTGTTTGGTACTCACCCCATATGTATGTGGTCTTCCTCACTGTCTCTCTCACTGGCCTCTGCGTCAGCCTCCTGCATGGTAGATTCTGCTGCAGATGGACCTCCCTGTTCCGGATTGATCCTCCGATTAGCGGCCTCCATCCACAGGTCACCAGCTGGCTTTGGGTCAAATGTAACTCTCACAGTACAACACGTTTGAACCCCCAGATCTCATACCTCAGTATTGTGACCCTGACATTTTCTGGCTTAGTAACTAACCCCTGACACTACCTGCAGTCTACATTACATAACACTTATGTGCACCCCTGATCATATACTCTTTAATGTGAAAATTAAAAAAATGTCTGCAAAGGTAAAAAATAATGCAAGAACCCTTCTGCACACTTCAGGTCAGCAGTTCCAGGCACATCTTTGCCGACACTTTCTCCCCATTTGTCCTTATCCCGTGACCTGTAGTCTCTTAAATGGTTTTACGTAGATTTTGCCGTCCTCCCCTTTACATCTCTGGCGTTATCGATGACTCTGGAGAGACGGACCCAGAAAGGCCTCCGTCGGGACAGGTGAGTATGCCTGGGGGTGTTAGTAAATAAACGCACCCCAAACTACAGATGGCCATATAGTCTTCAATATTTCCTTTCCATCCTAAAGCGATCAATTTAAATTCGATCAAATGGAAATCGAGGCATGCTAACCTGGGTAAATCAACCAAAAGAGATTGTAATCGAAAATTAAGTGGACATGTTGATAAAATTTTGATCGACTCTGGTTTTTATTTCATGAAATTAAGGCTATGTTGCCACTTGAGTGATTCTAATCGCGGCGTGGAGCTGGCTCCCGCAATTAGAATCGCGGCTGTGAGATTGCAGCCTGGAAGTGTAGTGGTGTAATAGGACATCTGGCCCCTCCCCGCCTGATCGCGCCCATAGACCGTGAATGGGCACGGTTGAAATGTCACACGATTTTTTAACGCTCCCATTCAGGTCTATGGCTGCGATAAGTGGGCACAGGCAATTAAAATCCTGTCGGCCCCGCGGCTGATTGTCTATGTGGGAACTTAGCCTAATTTGCATGAAACTCTCCTGTAGCACGGCAGCCATTTTTAGATCAAAATCACTTTTTGAAAGAAATCGGGCAAATGCCAAATACCCAATATGGTATAGCCAGGGGTGCACATAACTTTTTTAGTGAGCTCCTCATATGAGTACCAGGAGATGGTGTTTGGTACTCACCACATATGTATGTGGTCTTCCTCACTGTCCCCTGCTTTAAATGCTTGAGCCTCCAATTAGCGGTCTCCATCCACAGGTCACCAGCTGGCTTTGGGTCAAATGTAACTCTCACAGTACAACACATTTGAACCCTCATACCTCAGTAGCACCACCTGGAAATTTTCTAAATAAGTAACTAACCCCTGAGACCACCAGCAGTCCAAATATTAAACTTTCATAGTCATATTTCAGCTATCTCACAGTGCTTTTCTCTTGTCAGATTTTACCCTTGTGTATGTCTACTCTGGCTTTTACCCCCAGATCTCCAACACCCTGAGAAGTCCTTTTTTTGCATGATTAATTTACATTCCCAATTTCACACCCCTAACTACAACCTTTCATAGTTATTCATGTTTCCCGTGAATATCCAAGTGACATAAATTGTATACATGTAACATTTAGCTGCGGCCGCCCAGACACGGTGCACCTCCAAGTTGTTAGTACGCATATGAGCTGTGTAACAATAATGCCGGTACGCAGAGCTAGGTTTTGGCCCCTTCTGAGTACCAGTGGACCACTTATGTGCACCCCCCTGGGTATAGCTATCCATGATCTATGATGCTTGATCCGAACATTTATGACCAGCTTGACCAGGCTAACCACCCAGGAGGTTACTGTCAACAAAAGTGTGATTGATTGTTGCAGGGAAAGGTATGTACAATACTTTCTAATCATCATGAATGTAAACTTTGCCGTACCACGCCCGATCAATACTTTCTGCCTATATCACTTCACAGACGTGTAATGAAGTCCAAGTTACTACAAACCCTAACCTGGAGCCATTTTACTGACGCCTCATGGACTGTTTTAGTATTTGACCTCTATTCTCGGATAGCCCTGTCCCTCTCTTCCCCATTGCCATGTTTACCAACTATAAAGCACCAACATATTACACTGTGCTGTGCATAAATAAGGGTTGAATTGCTTTATTGTCCTAATGCTGTCTTTTTACAGTGCATGTCCCACCTGACTACTGTTATCACTAAATAAAAATAATACAAACAAAAAAAACATAAAACTAAAGCTGACCATACACCTTTAGATCTACAGACAACTATGTAGTGCCGGGTCTTCTGCGATTGAACACAGGTAGACTTGATGGTTTAGAAAGTCCCTCATATAACATGGTTTTGGTAAAACAAAAAAGAGATCTAAAGAGAAATCTAAAGGTGTATGGGGACCCTAAAGCCCCCCCCCCCATACACCTTACAATCTTACCATACAATTTCTGTACAATCCACTTTTGTTCTACCAAAACCTTGTAATATGAGGAGCTTTCTAAACCTTCCAATCACTAGGTATTCTATCAGGGAGGACCTGGCACTACATAGTTGTTGGTAGATCTAAAGAAAATTGTATGGAGTGATCTAAAGGTGTATGGGGACCCTAAGCGTTGAACGGCAAACATACATAGGTACAGATGGACGTAGGGAGAGAAGAGGATTCGCCTGATAAGGATTAAAATTTTTACACATGGGTGTGTGCTAAGAATTCAGGTTTCAGTTCCTGGAAATCACAGCACACAGTTGCTTCTCATAGTTCCAGATGAAGACAGTACAAGGCTGGGCAAATTTTTTGACTTGTGGGCCCCAATAGGTTCTTACCCACCCTAGCGCTTCTGACGGCACCATCTCGTCCAGCGCTGTCCTGTCAGTGCTGCTCCCTGCTCTTACCGGTCTGAGCTGTCCCGGTGGCTCCAATCTTCTGCACTGGCTTCTTCACTGAAGACGAGTCCCCCCGCCCGGTGCTGAGCCCGATATTGAGGGAGCTGGAGCCGCAGCACTGCGGCGGTGCCAAAGCAATGGACATCGACCTTGATTTACAGTCATGTCTGATATCACTGTTTTCAAACAGTATTGGTTGATTCTACTCAAAGACAAGGATGGCCGTATTAGATATACGCTAGATAGATGGCTGTGAGCGTGCACAGTGCTCGAAGCGGCCATCGATCTAGCGCATGTCTATGTGTGTATGGGCACCTTAAGGCAGGAGTGTTAAACTATGACCCCCCCCCCCCCCCCATGTAATAATATTTGGCATGAGAAGTTAAAATTTTTTTTATATTAAATAAATAAAAAAAGGTATTTAAGTGAATGCTGAACATTTTTATGTAATGCGCTTTGCTTGTTCCAGAAAAGGTTCACCGTTATATCTGATGAAAACCACAAACTTCCTCAATTGAAGAAGTTTCAGAAAATATTAAGATTGGCATGTGACTTTGTCCCGCTGTGAGTTTGACACTCCTAGAGTAATGCTAGCCATACACATGCCGATAAGCGGACGATTTTTAACCTGACCGACGGGCGTATGTATTAGTATTGCACTGCTGCATATAAGTATTTGAACACCTAGCAATCAGCAAGAATTCTGGCTCTCATAGACCTGTTACTCTGCCTTTAAAAAGCCCACCTCTACTCCACTCAATAATCTAAATAAGTAGCACTTGTCGGAGCTGTTTAGACACCTGTGCTCGAGAGTCAGTCAGACTCCAACTTCTACCATGGGCAAGACCAAAGAGCTGTCAAAAGACACCAGAGACAACATTGTGGACCTCTACAAGGCTGGAAAGGGATACGGGACAATTGCCAAGCAGCTTGGGGACAATAGATCAACTGTTGGAGCAATTGTTAGAAAATGGAAGAGGCTAAAGAAGACTGTCAGTGTCCCTCGGACTGGGGCTCCATGCAAGATCTCACCTTGTGGGGTATCAATGATCATAAGAAAGGTGAGGAATGAACCCAGAACTACACCGAAGGAGGTTAATGACATGAAAGGTCACTGTTAGTAGAATACTATGCCATCATGGCCCAAATCATGCATTGCACAGAAGGATCTCCTGCTCAAGGCATCATATGCCCAGGTCTGTCTGAAGTTTGCCAATGACCATCTGGATGATACATAGGAGGCATGGGAGAAAGTCATGTTGTCAGATGAGACCAAAGCACAACTTTTTCGTCTAAACTTCACTCGCCATGTTTAGAGAAAACAGAAGGATGAGTTGCATCGCAAGAACACCATCCCTACTTTGAAGCATAGGGGTGGTAATATCATGCTTTGGCGTTGCTTTTTTGTAAAGGGCTGCAACCGGGAAGGTGCAACATTAAGCATCCCCTGGTCGTTTTTTCTTGACATGAGCGTCCCCTGCCCACAGGATCTACTTTATACAATGACTTTCCTCCACCAGGGGGAGGAGTTCTACATATGCTGCAACACATAGCAAGGGGGACCCAGCGAGATGACTACCTACCAGTCTCGCTGACACTGACAGTTCTTCTGACCAGTCCATTCTGCTATGGACAGAGGCCCCTGTTGAAAGGAGCCGCCCCTGGGTCCCCTGTCCATAGCAGAATGAACTGTCAGTGACACTGGGAGGGGGAGGCTCACCTCAACATTTCCCCTGCCCATAGACGGGGACCTGTCGAGATCAGACCCCCCCCCCTCTGCTGCCTAGATCACTACGCCCGCACATGCCCAGTACCAGGGGGGCTCAGCTTGCACTGCATTGTGTGTTTGTCACCTCTGCACTGCATTGTGTGTTTTCCACTCATTGACTTACCAGCATCTTAACCAGACTAATGGATCTCACTTGCTAGCATGGCCCCCTTTCCAGCCCCACTCCAGACCTGGCACTACATAGCAGTGATATATACCTTCCAATCACTATGTATTCTATCAGG
>CM070033.1:10326280-10338580 GCA_036250615.1 Ptychadena robeensis | reverse complement strand
ATAAGTTTGATGTGTCACATGACCCTCTTCCTATTGAAAATACAAAAGTTGGATTCAAAATGACCAACTTCAAAATGGCTGCCATGGTCACCACCCATCTTGAAAAGTTTCCCCCCTCACGTATACTAATGTACCACAAACAGGAAGTTATTATCACCAACCATTCCATTTTGTTGAGGTGTATCCATATAAATGGCCCACCCTGTAGATATCATGACATAGGAAACCTCCAGAGGGTCTAATCATGGAGCATCACACTACACTTGAGAATCAACTCATTGGATTTGTCTCCCTTATTACTGTGAATGTTTCCCTTAGTTGTTCTTTTTTTTAATCTGTTAAGCAGCATTTTGCCATGGCTTGGGGTGTCATGTGCTGAAATTGGGGGATGGGACTTTTCAAATAGAAATTTTACATTGGTTGTTGTTCTCCAGACTTTAAACATTTTTTTGTATCTAAATTTTTCCTGTTATATGAATGTTTTGCATTTTCTTCTCTTTATAGAACCTGCTGTAAAAAACATAAAAAACATCAAGAAGAGAAAAGTAGGTTCATGCATTTATTTTTATTGGTATTGTAATATTCAGGGGATGGGGAACACCAGAGCAGCCGCTTTCAAAAGCGCGAAACTCAGATTTATCTTCACCAAAAATAGAAAACAACTATCACCTGTCCATTGGTTTTAAGGTAGCCATACACGGGACAATTTTCGTTAGATTTTTGACTAACTGATCAATGCGCGCGTTCACAAGATTGATCGGCGTAGAACTCCCAAAGGGCCGCAGGTTATGCATCTGGGACCTAGACTGCTTAATGAGCATGGATGGGAGAGGGGAGTTTTTCTTCTTAAAATCTGGAATTGGGATTATATGAATAGAGGTTTCTCCACCATGCACGCAGCCTGCTGATTAGATAACGACTAAGCTCTGCTCACTCCTTCTTCCAGTATGGGTGATGCCAATTTACAAACACTTAACAGCGCAATTTAATTATTAATAGAATATCTAAACTGTTGTTTGCTTCCTTTCAGCCGCTCAGGGATCCTTGTTCGCCAGTTCACCCAAGTCATGTGACAACAAAACAAGGGTAAAGGGAATGTAAAGTTCATTGCTTGTTTGTTACTTTTAATATATTTCCAGATAAAGGAGTAATATTGACTCATAGGTTTTTTACGTTTACCTTGAATTTCCTTTTTTTTAACACAATTAGAAAATGTGATGATCTTGGATGAAAGTTGTGTAACAACATTTATTAGCACAGGATGTCAGGTGTTTCTTAAGGCCCCCATACACGTGTCGGATTCGCACCGGATTCCGGCACGATCGATTCCGGGCGCGTGCACGCCAAACGATCGTGCCGGAATCGCATGCAGCCCACCTGGTCCGATCGTTCGCGTCCGATTGATCGGGGGCTCAGAATTGGATCCGACGGAGAACCAACATGTTGGTCTTTCTCATGCGATTCTGGCCGGATCAGGGGGAGTTGCCATTTGTGAGGTGGACAATCGGACACGGAATCGTCCCGGAATCCGTTGGACAAGGTGGTATGCTGCGATGGATACTCTTAATTGGCCGATTGATCACACCTGCGATTCCCGGCAGAATCGCCGGAATCGATCGGATGATGAATCAATTGGACATGGAATCCGACACGTGTATGACTAGCTTTAGGAAAAGTTCTACTGCAGCACAGGATTAATCCAATCCAGTGTAGACTTCGCCACGTCGGTAATAATGCACTGTATTCATTTTCAATGCAAAGACGTGGAAAAAATGCCCAAGGTGTGGCTTCTCTGTGTTATGCTGCTAGACTAGTTTACTCCTCTAACCGCTCCTCATCTGCAAATCTCTACACCGGCTTCCAATTGTCCACAGAATCAAATTCAGTTCTTTGCCTTGCTTTTATAGCACTCCAATCTCCTGTCACACTTGCATCTCTAAACTTTTCACTTTTACATTAATATACCTCTAGCCGCCCCCTCCGCTCCTCCACTGTCCTACTAATGACATCCCCATAACCTCATCACATGCGTGGCTTCAAGACTTCTCTCGGGCTGCTCCTACTCTCTCCTTGATCCCATTAGACTTGCTCCTACTTTTAACACTATAATATAAAGCCCCCCCCCGCCTCTTAGTCTGCCCCCTACCCATCTCTCTCCCCCCCCCACCTCTGAAGGCTAGCAAACAAAACCCAGCAGATTTTTGGCGATCAACCTGCACCACCAGCAATCCTCACTGAAAATCTGGCAAGATGACCAGGACTCTGGCATGTTTTAGATTCCCGCCCGATTCCATCCTTTAATGGTAGTCCCCATCCAAAGTAATGTCTGCCATCACGCTGCAGTCTGCCGGATTCAAAGGAGAATCTCTATGTGCTCTGCAACTTAGATTGTAGCACCTACTTGCACTGCCCTACTTTTACCACTATAAATATAAAGCCCTGAGCCCCCCCCCCCGAGTATGGCCTACCCATCTTCTCTCACCCCCCCCCCCTCCCCCCCCCCCCCCCCCCCTCAACCTCTTAAGGTAGCAATACACAGGCAGATTACAGTTTTTGAGCGATCGACCTGCCAAACACCAGGCAATCACTCAGCCGAAAATCTGGCAAGATGAACCAGGGATCTCTCGCATGGTAGTCCCCATCCAAAGTAATGTCTGCCATCACGCTGCAGTCTGTCCCTTTATCATTCGAAGGAGAATCTCTATAGGCTGCCATACACGGCACGGATTCGTGCCGGATTCTGGTGCGATGGATTCCGGGCGCGTGCACGCGGATCCATCGTGCCGGAATCCCCTGCAGCCCACCTTGCCCGTCCGATCGCATCCGCTGGATCAGGGGCACAGAATCGGATCCGAGGAAGAACCAACCTGTTGGTCTTTTCGGTCCGATTCTGCTCTGATCAGGGGGCGTTGCGGTCCGGGAGGCGAGCCATCGGACACGGATCCCTCCCGGATCCGGCCGTACAAGGTGGGCTGCCACGATCGGATTCCCTAATTGGCTGATCGTTCTCACCTGTGGATGCTGGCGGAATCGCCGGAATCCATCGGGTGCTGAATCGATCAGCCAGGGAATCCGTGCCGTGTATGGCTAGCTTATGTGTATGGCTACCTTTTAGATTGTAAGCCCGATTGGTCAGGGTCCTCTTTTCCTCCTCTGTCATTGTCTATACCTTTGCGTTCGCTTTTTGCTGCATGTACAGCACTGCATGGTTGTGTTGGCGCTATATAAAAGTTAACAGTAAATGACTAATACTAACTGATCCTGTGCTTCTCCTTGCATTCTCCTGCAGAACTTTTCCTTGGAGAACTTGCCATGCCTGATTGTCACACACAGTAATAGTGTTCCCAGTCCGGAGCAGCCTACAGTGGTGCTGAACTCTGGTCCTCTATATCCAAAGCAGGGAGTAGTGGTGATCCACTCAATTCTCTCTACAGCTTCCTACCTTATCCAGTTACAGAACTACAGTGGGACGCACATAAATTATTATTTAAAAAAAATACAAATAGTTTTATATAATTACAGTAAACATTTCTTTATTTCTTTTTTCAAGAAAAAGAAGATAAGAAAGAAAAAGGATACTTCAAATGAAGTAAGGTAAGATTTGAAAAGGATGAGGGTGTGTAGTTGGCTTCCTCTGTATAGAAAATGGCGCGAAAAGCCTGTAACGCCCAGGGGGTTAAGACACACTTTTCCCCCCAAGTTCCGGTGGAAAAATATGTGCATCATATAGTGTGAATGTGTGGGCAAAAGACTATTTGTCCGCGAGTGGATGCACGAAAGATATCCGCCCGCCTCTGCTGTGTGTATGTCAGCTGGACTGAAGCTCTCCGGCTCAAATACACAGGCTCGAGCTAGACCAGGAAGCTGTCAGTGGCAGCCTGTGACAAATTCCCCGCCTCCTTTAACTCCCGCTCTGCTGGTCAGAGAACGGATCTCCAACCAGCAGAGTGGCCAGTTCCCTGGATGTTGTTTGGCCCATGGGGCTTTTTTTCCGGCCTTTTGTCACCTTGTTGAGAAGATGCTCCCCTCTGCTTGTTCACATTGTGAACAATGAGGTGTGATCATGACATTGTGGGCCCATCCTCATGGCGACAACAGACAATTCCTATAGACTATGTGCACTTTTGCAGGAATTGTAAAAGCAACCTATCACACATCACCGCCATCATAAGTGATACTGGCGATGCATGGAATCGGTACATTTATGCCGGGTCGGCCATTACAGACGCTTGGTCTGGCCCCTTAACCTCCCTAGCGGTTGTGACAAGCCCAGCTCGTCCAGAGTTTGTGTGAAGAACAAACTCTGGATGAGCTGGGCTCCCGTGCATGCCGCATATCCCCGGAAAGCTACGGCGATTCTCTTACCAGCTGCAGCATTTCCGGGGTTGCGCGGCGTCACTGATCGCGTCACGGTGACGCGGGGGGTGGGCGGTGCCATAGCCCTCCATGTTAATGGAGGAGCGCAGGCTTTCCAGCCCACACAGCTGACATCATTAATGATGCCGGCTGTGTGGAGAGAGGCAGGGGAGGGGGGGAATTACAGGCAGTGTACTGCGTACACTGCCGCGATTGCCCGTACCGTGCTGTTAAAAACAGCACGGTATGGGCAGTGCGCTAGGGAGGTAATCACATTTAAGAAGGCAATGTTGTTAATCTACAAATCCAATTATAATAACCTACAATGTTGCCCACCAGTCACAAATTTTGTCCACCCCTGAATTAGACGCTCCGATGTATAAAATCTTCCAGTCACCTACCAGGGCTATGGCCATCTCTGCAACACACAATAAAAGCCTATGGGCTTGTTTCCATTATACGTCGGGACCCCCTCCGCTAAGCGTATGGCTCGGGGGGATCCCGACGTAGCACATAGACTTTACCTGCTTGGCATATGCTGTGTTTACACATCCGTCCATGCAGAGGCTCAATGTACTCTACTACGTTGAGCCTTGCATCGGCGGAGTGGCTCGGCGCAGTGAAGACACCGCATGCGCTGAGCAGGTAAGTCTGTGTGCTACGTATAGTGGAAACATAGCCTTAGTCTGGGTTTACATTAGGCAGCCCCAGAAACCGCAGCTGGTGTTATGGACACGCCGACATGACATGTCTATAGCTCACAGTTTGGACACTGTTTAATAGAGTTTAGGTTGTTGTATTCACCATGTTGGCAAACGCACATCACCCGGCCAAGCATTGTGAATCTGCCAGGTATCGGTCATGACGCATAAGGGGGGCTTATGTTTGATTTTCCTCTATAATAATATTACATTTTGTATTACAGGAAAAAACTGACATTTGGAAAAAGACCCGTCCCTGGTGAGATATTACATCAATGCACATGATTCACAGACACATCTTCAGCTGCTATTCTTTCGGCTTAGCCACTGTCCTTACAGAGGGTCACATACACAATATAGTTCCCTTTCACCTGGACTGCATTACATTTAGCTGAAGATAGAGAGGACACGTCTGGGGAAATAAAAGAATCTTTCCAGCTCCAATTCCCATTTGTAGCGTGGCCCCATTGCGATTTGTAGACAAAGAAATGTCTCTCTCTATGGATGTTATTGACTAATAATAAAACAAATGACAGAAATAGGAAAGTGTTATTATGTGTGTTAGATAATTAGGAATGTTTGTGTCTTTCTGCCCAGTAACAATCATTGTGGTTAGCACTGTTAAGGCCCACATACACCTTACAATCTTTCCATACAATTTGAGTACAATCAAATTTTGTTCTACCAAAACCATGTAATATGAGGATCTTTCTAATGCTTCCAATTACTATGTATTCTATCAGGGAGGACCCGGCACTACATAGCAGTGATATATACCTTCCAATCCCTATGTAATCTATCAGGGAGGACCCGGCACTACATAGCAGTGATATATACCTTCCAATCACTATGTATTCTATCAGGGAGGACCCAGCACTACATAGCAGTGATATTTACCTTCCAATCACTATGTATTCTATCAGGGAGGACCCGGCACTACATAGCAGTGATATATACCTTCCACTCACTATGTATTCTATCAGGGAGGACCCAGCACTACATAGCAGTGATATATACCTTCCAATCACTATGTATTCTATCAGGGAGGACCCGGCACTACATAGCAGTGAAATATACCTTCCAATCACTATGTATTCTATCAGGGAGGACCCGGCACTACAGTGATAGCAGTGATATATACCTTCCAATCACTATGTATTCTATCAGGGACGCCACTATACTACACAGTTGTTGGTAGATCTAATGGAGATTGTATGGATCGATCTGAAGGTGTATGGGGGGCTTAAGTGTCCCCTGGTTTGTGTCCTGGTCAGGATACTTACTGCATGAAGTTTGTATATTCTCCCTTTGCATGGGTCTCCAGGCTTCCTTCCCAGAACTTACCGGTGAGCTGATTCTACAGGAGAACACAAGCGTGGCTTTTTGAGGTGTTTTTGTGTTTACAACAACAAGAAATTGGAACCACAAACTCATTTGCAGCCAAATTGGGGTTTGTTAATGTAATCTGTGGAACCCTGTGTACTGTGCAGATTGCACAATGTTCCAATTGCCAAAAGAACCCTTAAGCCCTTATATTATAGTATTATAGGGTTATAGTATATGGATACACAGAAAAGGAACCCTTCCTTTTCTGTGTATCCAAATACTATAACCCTCTGTATTGTACAATATTTGGAAGGCTATGGACATTTCACATTTATGGAATTGATGTGCCAGGTTTACCTTTGTCTTACAAGCCTGGTAGCATTGGTTTTGTACAAGGGAAATTAAAACCTGGTCGGCAACATTGTGCGATTTAGCTCAATGTTAACGTAACTACTTATGAACAGTAGCCAGGCCAAGCCAAAACACTCTCTGAGATGGTTGAATCTTTTTTTTTAGAAATTCTACTATTTCGAGTTAATTGCAAAGCCCCTGCACATGGTATCATCACCAAACTTGCTGGAGATGTAGAGAAGGGTTGGGGGTATACTACAAAAAAAGTATGTCTCTAACACAAATAGTTTTTGCACAAATTAAGTTTGAAGTCAAGTTAACATTTTGAAAATCAGAATTTCGACTTTTGAAATAGTTTGAACTTAATTTATACAACAACTACACATGCTAGAGCAAAACTTTTTTTCCCCAATGTTCCCACAACACTTCTCTACATCTCCAGCAATTTCAGTGATGATACTATGTTCAGGGGCTTTGCAATCAGCTCACGAAGTAGGCAAGTCAAAAAATTCATCCATCTCTACTCCCTGCATTATACATATATAAATGCTGCCAGAGAATACAAGAAGTGCAGTGATTTCCAAGTACAGTGGACCCTTGACTTACAAACTTAATTGGTTGTAAGGGTAGTTGGTTGTATATCAAGGAAGAGTGGGTTGTAAATCAAGTTGGCTGTGAGTCAAGAAATAATGTAAATACCCATAATGTATTCTGAAACCCCCAAATCACCACAAATTTTTATTTAAATGGGGTAAATTTCACAGCTGCAATCAGGCGTGGATGCAGTGCGGCCCACGAGCTGAATCGAGGCTTTCCGTGTTTAGGATCGCAGGCAGCCAGGGGCAGCTGGTTGCCACGATCTCAGCCATAGAGGTGAATGTACGCAGTTAAAAATCGCGTCTCCATCCATGAAGTCTTTAACCGCGCCCATTCACTGTCTATGGGCATGATCAGACAGGAAATGGCAGGGGTGGGGGAACAGGACATCTTGCCACGCCACCCCCACCCCCCATTTTTCTGCCTGCAGGTCCAAGCCCGTGGTTTGATTTGCTGGAGACAGGGAGATCGCTGGGTGCTAGCGAACACCGAGCTGCGGTGAAACGCTCTAGTGGAGACATAGCCAAAGCCTCCCTTACAGAGACTTAGACAGACAGGTGGTAGTCAGGGCAGGTGGCAAACGGGATGGTCAAAGACAGTTTAGGGGTCAGTAACGATAAGGCAATAGGAAGAAGCAGAACCTGTGGATCAGAGACATAAAGAACTCTTTGTTCAGGCAACTCCCTGTTGCCTCAGACTTTCTAATATACAAGGTCAGGTGATCTGGTTGGACAGGGCTCCAGGTGTGTGATAATGAGTGTGCTAATCCAGCAGAGGAAGCAGGAGCCAAATCATGTGCCACGATCTCTTCTACCAGCAGAGGGAGCTGATCTACGAAAGATCCTGGTCTTTCCTCTAAGGTTTTGGAGGAGACACAGCACAACTGGTAGAGGGTGCCGCTGCAGTCACAGATCGCTGGGTGACACTGTGATCTGTGACAATGTTTGTCTTTCAGGAGGAGAGGATGAAATGGAAGGTGATTATTGTTGGGAAGGAGAGTTCCCTTCCATAGAAACAGGGGTGTGACTCTCTGGTGTCCTTCCTCTCCTTGGAAGAGTATGTAGACTTCTGTAGATTGGTGAGATGGTCCATGTTGATGGACTGGACTTATAAGTGACACCACTTACCACTCCCACCACTCAAGCAAAAATAGGTTTGGCTTCTGCCATGTTTCTGGTTGTAAGTCAAATCTTTGGTTGCAAGTTAAAACAAAAATTTTGCAATTTGGTCAAGCCAGTTGTAACTCAAGGGTCCACTGTATATGATCTCTGTTTTCAGATTTCAGGTGGCATTCCATTATCAGTCATTGGGTCTATGACAGGAAACTGAGAATTTTTATTGTTTTTCTGTTTTTCAGGAACTGTGCAAAATACTAACGGTGAACAAAGATCAACCGAGCAATCATTGGATAACCCTACAATTGAGGAAGACGTGGTCAGTTCTGTGATGGTTTGCCAATAAAATTAATTATTTTTCACAGCATGCGTTAGATAGTTTAATTATTAGCATTGTTATTACGAATGTGCCGAGCGGTCTTGTACTCTCCTGTTGTAGAATAATTGCGCTTTTGTGAGGTCTCCAGGGGATCACCAATCTACAGGTCAGGTCAGATACCCCAATCTCCGCTGCGGTCTTCACCTATAGACAAGCCCCCGCTTGAGCAGGAGGCACGATACGCTTACCCGACTTCGGTTGCCCCCAGGACTTGAGGCACAAGGTATCCAACCTGAGCGCTCAAGACTGGTGAAACCCTCTAAGGACCCCCAAGGGATTGAGGACAGGAACAAAGGCAGAGGCAAGTCCAGATTCACAGCAGGGGTCATACACAGAGGATCAGTCCAACCGAACACAGTATCCAAGGGTTAATCAGAGGAGTAGTCCAGAGGCAAGCAGGGGTCATACACAGAGGATCAGTCCAACCAAACACAGTATACAAGGGTTAATTAGAGGAGTAGTCCAGAGGCAAGCAGGGGTCATAAACAGAGAATCAGTCCAACCAAACACAGTATCCAAGGGTTAAGCAGAGGAGTAGTCCAGAGGCAAGCAGGGGTCATACACAGAGGACCAGTCCAACCAAACACAGTATCTAAGGGTTAAGCAGAGGAGTAGTCCAGAGGCAAGCAGGGGTCATACACAGAGGATCAGTCCAACCAAACACAGTATTCAAGGGTTAATCCAAAGAGTAGTCTGAAAGCAAGCAGGGGTCATACACAAAGTATCTCTAGAGTTTACAAACTGATTGATACAGGAACCCAGTAGTTCAGGGTAGTTCAGTTCTGCTATCACGGGCAGCCATGTGGAGGAGATGCCAGAGGCATTGCTACCAGTGAATGTACTCTAGCTCTCCCCATGCCTGCAGAAGGTGGACACAAAACCCGGCATGGATAAGGCAACAAACCCTGCGGTGACAATGGGTGACAACACAATTATGTTGATGCAGTCCGCCTTGCTAGGCTGTGATGGAAGGAGAGGCAGGAGCGTGTGTGCGCCTGCTATAACTATTAATTAGTTAAATGTATAATAAACAGTATTTTAAATTATGATAATGAAGGAGTCAAATGACCTCTTACCCACACTCAATGTATGTGTCCATAACAATCCTTGAATTACCAGTCCCTCCTGGCTTTGTGATGGTATAACAATAGTGATATCCGGTGCTGGTAGCCAGAGTCTGTCTCACTCTGACCGATACAGCGCAGCTTAGAAGAGAAGGATCCGCACTCCGAAGATTGAACAATTCAAATCACACACTTTATTCGACATTGTTCAAATAATACAGCGAGTTTTATGTCACTCAACACCCAGCATGGGGGTTGCCCCTCTTACGCGTTTCACTCATGTATGAGCATAATCATAGAGATGTATTTTTAATTACATTTTTCAAAACAAAAAAAAGTTTCTGATTTAGTGATCCCATACATACTCTGCATTAAGTCCCCCATACACGTTCCGATTATTCTCCCGACCGATTTTTCGTCTCATCCTGTCACCCGATTTTCACCTAAAATGTTATGGTCGGTCGGTCGGCTGGCACGAAAAATCGGAATTCGAATTATCATCGATCCATCAGCCCGACCCTATTTATTAACAGCAGATCGACCAAAAATTTACGGACAGGTCTGAAGCGGCCCTGACCGATTTTGAGAAATCAGGATCGGTTGGGTACATAATTCCGTATCCGATTAATCTCCCGATCTATTAATCTCCCGACCACATTGGTCGGTCGGGCAAAATTCGTACGAAAAATCGGAACGTGTATGGGGGGCTTTAGGGCTTGTCCCCACAGTTGAATTTTGCCACGCGACGGCACGGCTCTTAGTCGCTAGCGGCAGCCTCCTCCATTGTTTTCAATGTCAATTCAAAACTTGCGTGGCTGCCCGGCGTTCGGGCTGTCTGCAGTATCGGCCACGATTTGAAACTCGCGTTTTTGCCACTAGTGGCTCCATTATCATGTAGTTAGCCGCTAGCGGCAGCCGGGACCGCTTTTTATGTTTGACTCCCGCTTGCGGCTGGCGGCACCCCGCGGCCAGCTTCGCCTGTGGGAACAAACCCTTAAGCTAGCCATACACAGTCGGATTCCATGGCCGATCGATCACCTATCCGATCGATTCCGGCGATCTCAGCGGGAATCGGAGGTCCGATCGAACGGCCAATTAAGTGTGTCCGATCGCTACATACCACCTTGTCCCACGGATTCCTGGACGATTCCGTGTCCGATCGCTTACTCCACACATGGCAACTCCCCCTGATGTGTGCAGAATCGGATCAGAAAGACCAACATGTTGGTTCTCTGTCCGATGCGATTCTGGGCCCCCGAACGATCGGACGTGATCGGACAGACAAGGTGGGCTTCACGCGATCCTGGGAGGATCGTTTCGCGTGCACGCGCCCGGAATCGATCGTCCCGGAATCCGATGGGAAACAGACCCGTGTATGGGGGCCTTTAGGCTACAGTGGATAACGCCCGGAAGTTATAGATCTGAGTAGATTCTAGATAATTACTTGTTATTTATATATTGATACTGTATCTAATATTTTGTATTTGTTGTCATTGACGCCTAGGAAATTCCAGGACCATCTATAACCCACAACAACTTTCCGTAAGTCATATCATTCAAGAAAACAGGATTCAATGGTCTCATTACTTAAGCCAGACGTCTCGATGCCGGGCCAATTTCTCGGCAGGTCCTGCTGAGAATCGGCCGCGCACCCTTTGTGTGCTGGAAATTACTTTGGATAGGGACGCTGGTCCCTGTCTACAGTATTGAAATCGATCTAAAATGTATGGACATGTCTGTTATTCCGGGCTTCTTATATTTGTGGCCGATTTTGCGGCAGATCGCTCGCAGCGAGCGTGCATGGCGGTCGATCTGCAGCAAAATTGGCCGCAAATTGAGTCTATGGCCAGCTTTAATGTGTGGTGTGTTGGTGTTGTCAGAATCCTTTGTACCATGTTCAGTGTGACCGATATTTTAGGTGAAAGTTTATTTGGCAAGAGTTAAGGCTGCCATACACGGGTCAATGCCCTTGAGATGGATCAGCCTTCAAGCTCAGTGCAATGACGACATCGCTCTGAGCCCAATAGCTGTCGGCGCAGCTCACTCATCCAACACTTTGCATGGGGACCCGCAGTCCTCATCCAAAGCAATGGACATCGACCGTGATTTACGATCATGTCCAATAACCCAGTTTTCGAAGACAGGGATGGCCGCATTAGATATGCGCTAGACAGATGGCCGTGAGCACGCACGGTGCTCAAATCGATCTAGCGCATATCTACGCGTGTATGGCCACCTTTAGAATACCGTTAAGATATTTATAATTGTATGTATAACCTGTGTTGTTGGTGGAGGAGTATCGACAGACCTGCTGATCGACAGGAGTATCGACAGACCTGCTGATCGACAGGAGTATCGACAGACCTGCTGATCGATAGGTCTGCCTCTTCTGCGTCAATGTTTAATGCCAA
>CM070033.1:10314754-10325808 GCA_036250615.1 Ptychadena robeensis | reverse complement strand
AACATAGTTAATAACAGTTTTATTTTGTTTTTGTTTTGAATTGTATTGAATTGTATTTATTTTGTATTGGGAATGTTGGGTGGGCAACCCCTCTGAAAAGTGTTAACTTCAAGATCTCATCTGGAATGGCAATGGGGGTGATATCCAGTGTGCTCTTTGAAGATATCCCAATTTTTGCCCGGGACATTCATATGCAAATTAGGCTGGTAGAGAGGTACACAGAACAGCCACTTAGAGCATCATATCCCCGTACAGCAAGAGCAAGAGTATGTGCTGCTGCTGTCGGGGATCTGAGCTTAGCTGACGGCTCTATTCAGAAGCTGCACACCCTGACATAAGCAAGTTCATACGACGATAGTGCCGCAGAAGCGCTAGGGAGGTTAATAGAGCTAACCTGTATATCCCATCATATTTTGGTGTCCCTCAATGGGTTATAGAAATTTCATTCATCTTGGGAGTTCATGTCATTGCTGTTTTCTAGCCTTTGGGGGTCCTATCAGTTCTAGTGGTGGAAAGGGCCCTGATTGTAGGACACAGGTCTAGCCCTGGTCCTTATGACACGCTTCCATACTGCCAATGATAGGACTTAAGGCCCCCAACATCGCACCGATTGGGGGCCTACAGACAAGTCCGAATACAGCCTGGAAAGCAGCGTGGATATCTCACGCTGCTCTCCAGAGCTGACAACATCGGCGGGCACCCTTTGTGTTCCGGCCGTTACCCTACCTTCAAGAAAGATCGCTGTCTCCATTGAAAGTAACCGCATCGGCCTAAGACATTTCGGCCAGTGTCCATTCTCTGGTAGGCCGACTGTTGGGACGAAGGGATCTGTTCACCCCGGTTTTTTTTTTTGTTGGGCACCCCCAGTCGTGCGACATGCCGCCCACGTTGTTGGCAAAATCATCCAGTTGGCTTGTAGGAGGCATTAAACTTATGGCGCTCAGGATTTGTTTTCATCAGTATCCTTGTAGTGTCTATCACCTGACGTATCAGATTTGCTGTTTAATTTATTAAGTTTCAAACAGCTCCGTTTTTCAGAATGAGGAAACTGAAGATTCTTTCCAATGTGGACGCCATGGGAGGATATTTGATAAGACTTAATCACACTTGCTAACTGATTTATTTAGCAGAATTGTCTCCGTATAATGTTTAGAACAAATGTCATCATAGTTGTTAGAATAGTACTGTAATCATCTCCATCACATTATTAAACAGTGGTTCCCAAACTGGGGTGCGATGGTATTCTCTAGGGGGGTGTCGGCCATCATTCATTACACTTGGTGGTAAGCAAGGATCCCAGAGAATGTTCAGATACTTGTCCTCTTATCCCAGATTTATCAGCAATACCACGGGTGTAAGCAAGGATCCCAGATGTGTTGCAGATACTGTCTCGAATCCCATAATAGGTCAGCATACCGGGGGTGTAAGCAAGGATCAAACCCATAGGTGTGCAGGAACTTGTCTCTGAGCGCAGATTATGAGCCATACTGGGGTGTAAGCAAGGACCACAGTGTGTGGCAGAGACTTTGTCTCTGATCCCGATATAACAGCAACACGGGTGTAAGCAGGATCCCGAGGTTGGTGCAGAGACGTGTCTGCTGATCCCAATAGATCATCATACAACGGGGTGTAAGCAAGGTCCCAAGGTTGTGCAGAGACTTGTCTTCTATCCCAGATATATCGAAGCAATACATTGGGTGTACGCAAGGATCCCAGAGGTGTGCAGAGACTTGCTCTGAGCGCCTTATGAGCATACATGGGGTGTAAAGCACGGACCACAGAGGTGTTGCAGAGACTTTCTCTGATCCCAGATATCGACATAGCATACACGGGGTGTAAGCAGGATCCCAGAGTGTGGCAGAGCTTGTCTCTGATCCCAGATATATCCGCTACCGGCCTTAGAAGGATCGTGTGTCTGCAGATCTATACATGTGTTGCTGCCTGCCTGTGTATGTGAGTGGGCTGAAGATGCCAGCTCAAGATCTGCAGAGCAGAACCAGGAGGCAGGAAGGGCTCTGCCAGCTTTGTCTCCTTTAACTACCCCTCTACCGTTTGGATTACGGAGCTCCCACTGGCAGAATGGAAATTACTGGTACTTTTTCCGGGATAAGAAACTCCACTGCATATGGTGCAAAATACGGTTCTCCTTATAGGTGTTAATGTGTATTTTAATGGAAACCCACATATGCAGCAAACATGTGTTTAAACATCATACTCCAATATCCAGAGGTAACAGTGCTCCATTTATTCAGAAAAATGTAACTTTAACACTTACACCGCAGTCATCATATGTGGAGATGTCTTGACTAGGGTCAAATGAACCTGAAATAAGAAACATGATCATTTGATCTGTTACAATATACAGCATATGATTCATATCAGGAGTGCTGACCAATAGTAAGACAAAGGGAGAGCAATCCAGTCCTTTTGTTGTTGGTGTTATGACACTATGGGTCATGGACTACAAATCAGCAATATATATGAAAAAGAATCAGAATATAGAAGAGATAGTAGAAATGTTTCGACTAGCTTACTGATGGTTGATGGGGGGGGGGTAGTAATTATAACTATATATAAGGGCATTATCCTCAATTCATTATGTCGATTCTGTGGTCTTTCTAGGTGCTTTCTCTTTTCCCATGGTACAACACTCTACTACCCTGTATCCCCTATGATAAGCCACCCCCATCAAATAAGCCACCCACAGATTTTTGATCAAAACGTTAAAATAAAACACCCCCCTGCAAATAAGACACCCACCGACACCTGCCCCTGCCTGAATCTCCCATTCGGGTGGTACAATGGGTAACTGTGTGCCTCCGTGTGACTCCGTCAGGGCTGGCTGCAGTGCAGGAAGGACAAGCAAGCTGCTGATCCCTGCAGTAACGGAGTCTGTTACCCAGCAGTACCGGTAGAACCCATAAGAAGTGAGTCAATGAAGGGGAAAATGATTGGCACAGAGTGATCAAAGGGGACAATTAATGGCACAGAGTAATCAGAAGGGGACAATGAATGGCACAGATTGGTGGAGTGATCAGAATTAGACATCCCCCTGAAAATAAGACCTAGGGCATATTTTGGCATTTAAAAAGATATAAGACAGTGCCTTAAGGTATTACTTTGGGATAAGTAATAGAGGAATATTTAAACAGAAATCCCCCGTTTTGATCTTTGCTTTCATACCAAACTTTTTGACTTTATGGACCTTGCTTTGTCCACTGGGGTATCGGTGCGATGTTGGGGGCCTTAAGTCCTATCATTGGCAGTATGGAAGCGTGTCATAAGGACCAGGGCTAGACCTGTGTCCTACAATCAGGGCCCTTTCCACCACTAGAACTGATAGGACCCCCAAAGGCTAGAAAACAGCAATGACATGAACTCCCAAGATGAATGAAATTTCTATAACCCATTGAGGGACACCAAAATATGATGGGATATACAGGTTAGCTCTATTAACCTCCCTAGCGCTTCTGCGGCACTATCGTCGTATGAACTTGCTTATGTCAGGGTGTGCAGCTTCTGAATAGAGCCGTCAGCTAAGCTCAGATCCCCGACAGCAGCAGCACATACTCTTGCTCTTGCTGTACGGGGATATGATGCTCTAAGTGGCTGTTCTGTGTACCTCTCTACCAGCCTAATTTGCATATGAATGTCCCGGGCAAAAATTGGGATATCTTCAAAGAGCACACTGGATATCACCCCCATTGCCATTCCAGATGAGATCTTGAAGTTAACACTTTTCAGAGGGGTTGCCCACCCAACATTCCCAATACAAAATAAATACAATTCAATACAATTCAAAACAAAAACAAAATAAAACTGTTATTAACTATGTTACACAAAGGGTGCCCGCCGATGCTGTCAGCTCTGGAGAGCAGTGTGATGATGTCATGACGCTGCACTCTAGAGCTCATCTGAGCTGGTCTGTCGGCCCCCACTCGGTACGTGTGTGAGGGAACCTTTAGGCTAGGGTCACAGTGGGCGCTGTAATGTTATGCACGGCATGCATTTATTCTTATAGCAGAGAAGTCGACTTGTTCTTTATGACTGTTTGTGAATTGGGACATTTGAAGTAAATTTTTTTTTTTACTAATTCCCATTTAAGTTTAGTAGGAGTCGGAGTGGGTTTCTTTTGTTACCGACTCCGACTCCAGGTACCCAAAAATGTCTCCGACTCCACAGCCCTCTAAAAAAGTTCCATTACGTTCACCAACTTTATACATTGAACAGTAAGTCAAAGTAGCATTCTCCTGACATCTGCCAAATTTAAACTTGGCCATCGGATAGGCAGACTGAATTTATTTGTTTGCATACCTCTTTGTGTTAAGAGAATATTTGTAAGTGCTTACCCCCAACGGCATCATATAACTGGGAATAGGCACCCCTTTCCTCCGGATCCATCGTCAACAAAGCAGTTTCAAGCTGTCGAAGAAAGAGAATTCAGAACACAATATACAGCTAAGGTTTAATAACAGACAATTCTTGACATTTATCTGGCTTGTTGGTAGGTCAGTTGGTAGGTAGTAAGTGTAAAATACAGAACAGAACAGAATTAATAAATAAGATAAGAAAAGGTACTTTTTTAATGGTGTATGGTTAAGGAGCTTCAAGCAGCGGGCCATTGCAGCCCCAACATCACTGTTAAGCTAGTCATACACGTGTCGATTCCTGAGCGATCGATCGACGCCCTGATCGATTCCGGTGAAGTCACAGGCGTCGATCGATCGACCATACAAGTCTGTGCCTACCACCTTAGGCCACCGATTCCTGGACGATTCTGTTACCAGTCGATCGATTCACAAATGTCAACGCCTCTTGATGTGTGCCCGATCGATCAGAAAACACCAAAAGGTTGGTTCTCTGACCGATCCGATTTGGGGGCCATGTTGATCGGGCGGGGTCGATCGGGCAAGGTGGGCTGCACTCAATTCTTAGCCGATCGATCGGCGTGGACGCACCCAGTGATCGATCGGCCAGGAATCGTGTGGGAAATCGACCTGTGTATGGCCACCTTTAGGCTTTGTTTAAAATGATACACAGCACGTACCTGTGGATTATTTCTTTTGCGTTTGCGCTTCCTATTCTTCTTTGGAAAACCACCTACATAAATAAGTTTGCAGTTAAAGTTGAACTTTAAGCAGGTAATTACTGTATACACTCAAGTATATAAATACAAGCCGAGGTACCTCATTTGAAAAAAATTCTGGAAAAACTGATCAACTAAGGCACGGACAAACAACGAATGTGCTTTCTTTTCAGGATGTTATTATTGTAACTATTTATGAGTTAGTTGCAAAGCCCCTGAACATGGTATAATCACCAAAAATATGTGGCACACATAGTCAGTAGGGCATTCACAAGGAGCCCGTGCTGAGCTGGGCGGCAATCGGCATAATCCCCTGTGTAGTCAGAGACACAGACTGTGTATGAGCATGTATGCAGTCTCTGTCTCTGATTGGTGGGGACGGGAGGGAAGGTGATTTTTTCAGCTTGACCTTATATTCCTGAGCTGGTGAAATGTAAACAGGCGGCAGCGCCATCTTGTGGACATTCTGCTTATTGTTTCTAGAGATGGTGGAATTTCATTTTGAGTTAATTACTCTATGGCTTATGTACAGAAAGCTGGATGTCAGTGGACTGCCAGGGTGGTAAAAATTTGTGCTGTTCTATATAGGGAAAGAGGAGCTGGTGGCACCCTGCTGAACCACACCCATAGTAAACATTGAACATGTTGGTCATTTAGCAATCTGTCCTGCCAAATCGACCAGTATTAGATTTAAAGAGGTAAAGACATATTTAAACTTCTCACGGGGTATACAAAAAAAAATAAAAAATCTAGGTTTTGTACAATAACAGAGAGGAAAATTGTACTTACTGAGAGAGAGAACATTATGCAACTCCAGGTCAGTAGCATCACTGGAATTTGTGCTTGACGTCCTGAGGTTTAACATATAAAGATAAATGGATGAGGGCAGAAAGGGATTTCAACTCAACAGAAACAGCTAAATATAAAGTTTAAATACATATATATGGTCAATATTCTAACATTTTGGGCAGCCATTCACACTATCAGGAGAGTGCCCTTCTTAATCAGCTGTGTGTTGCTTTAATTATTTATGTTATGCCCGCTGGAGGTGGGGTTAGAGAGAGGGAGGGGAACGCCGAGCAGCCAGCTTCCCTCCTTCTGATCAGAAAAAAGAACAGCTGGCTGCTCAGTGATCAATTCCTTCTCTCTGTCCCCCCACCTACAGTGTGGAGAATGTAAATAGCCCCGCACAGCGGAGAAAAGCTGGCAGCAAGTTAGCAGCTACTGTTTCCCAGAGATTGCCCTGATCTGTATATTGTCCAAGTAATCTCTCTATAGAGGGAAACAAATGGTTATTATTATTTAAACATATCAATACAAACTCATTAAAAAATAAATGAATAAAAATATTAAAATCCCCAATCTTACCGTTCACGAGGAGGTGAGGGGAAAGTTTCCTGCAAATGTAAAGAATAATGAGCTTAAGAGTGAAAATACGTTTAATAAGAGATCAGTAATCGAGAAAACTGTCTGTAGAAGACCATAAGTATTAGGAGGAAATGTTTTCAGACGTTTTGAAAAGTAATCTGATCTCAACAGAAAGCATAATTAATAATTATAGAAATAAAGATTTTAAGAGGTCAGTTAAAGTGGACCTGAACTCAAGAGCACTTTAGAAACAAAATCTTACTGAGCTCCTCCCACAAAGATAATATCATGCACACTTTTTGTCAGCACCTCTTCAGCTGTTTTAGAAAATAACAACAGTTCTTTTTTTCTCAGTGGACAGTGCTGCTGACTGTCACAACAATGGGAAAGCAAATTATTTTATTAAGAAAAGAGTAAAGTCTGACATACACGGGTCGATGCGCTCAGATGGATCAGCTTTCGAGCCCGATATCTAACGAGCTCAGGGTGCAGCACTGGGAGCTCAGCCAATGCTTTGCATCCAAAGCAATGGACATCGACCATGATTTATGATTGATCCCGCTCAAAGACAGGGGTGACCACATCGATCTAACGCATATCTTTGCGTGTATGGGCAACTTTACCTTTCAGAGAGCATGGCAGCTAAATACCAGAACACATCAGATCAGCTTCGTGTTTTTGCCATTTCAGATGAACGGCACCACAATACCTTGCGCAGTTAAGCCGGCCAAAGACATACCGATCTATGGCCAGCTTTTAGCAGACTCCTCACAGCGTGGTGACGTCACCATGCTGTGAGGAGTCGGCTACAGAACGGACAGGAATCCCGTGTGTTCCACTAACACACACGATTCCTGTCAGACTGTAGCCAATTAACTTGGAGGAGGAGGAGACTTCCCCTCCGAGTTAACAGGCTGCAGCACAGGATCGGACAGAAAAAGAACCAGCAGGACGGATCCGTGTGTGATCAGACCTGCCGGCTCTGGTCGGATCCTCAAGGTGGGCTCCCCTATAGTTGCGGCCGACTGACCTTTATGTGCTCGGCGGGAGCGTGCACGGCGTTCGGTCGGCCACAACTATGGCCGGGAATCGGCCCGTGTATGAGGGGCTTTATATAAAGCGGTTCCAAACTTTTTACAATAGAACACATCAAGCTATTTACTTACACGTAATGCTCCAGAGGGAGAACTGGTAACAGTTTCATTATCATTGGCTGACTTCCCTTCTTTCTCTATAATAAAACAAAGACAATGTTTATTAAGTGAGAGACAATGGAGAATGAAACCTCAGTAAATGGGCACTCTGTTTGTTAATTTCTTATATCTGATATTCTCAATTCCAGAAGCAGGAAACAGTGTAAATCCATGCCAAGCGAGGTACTTTTGTAGCTCAAAAAACAAAATCACGTTGAGGGCTGAGGTCCCTGCACATTTGCTATGCACTTTGCTTGTGTTTGCATTTCCTATTAAATTCGCTTAAACAGAGACATGAGTGCAAGAAATATTGATCTAGCACTATATTGGAAAAGGACTCCGTAATCCTGATGGTGACGCAGGGAAGATTTTTATTACCAAAAGCAGTAGCCCTGAGCCACACTTGGGATGGCTAACATGATCCATACGTGCCCCTCGTATCCTCCAAGGATGCCTATCCGGAATCTGTGTCCCCATGCTTGTCGTGTCACTGGCGTCATCAATATTGATAGCGGTACGGATGTGCGGCTGCCAGTGTTGTCCTCAAGTGATGCCTCCCGGCATAAGTGTCCTCTGTCCTACATTTTATTCTCTTTCAGTTTACTGTGCCAGCTTAGAAAAATCATACTGCCAGGGAGGTAATGTGACATTGTGGCAGATGGCAACACGCAGTGTGAAAGAGCCCTGACACCACTAGCTTCTACAGTTGTTTAAAGAATTTACTTAAAACTATATGAAGGCCTTGAGTGATGTCAGAGGCCACACTTGAAGCCCCCTTGAAGTAAGTTGACAATTATTGGCTTAAGCCATATAAAAAAAATTAAATGACTCCTGCAATGAAAGATGGTCTTCAACCTTTGACGGCATTTCGTTAGTGCTCATCTCCACTGGGAGTTTTCCGCCCAGCGAATGTAGCTTGAGGTGTATTCTGATCGGTTTAAGGTGCTTTTGCTGGATAGACCTGTCATGGTAATAACATCAAGTAGATAAAATAAAACCTCCAAGTCCAGGATTTTACTGAAATTGGTAATCCCTTCATCTTGTGGTCCTTTTGTGGGCTGCAAAGCCAACGCTGGAGGTCTATGGCACAGCCCCCTTGATCACCTCTTATGGTACAGAAATCTGGATCTCAGTGGGCCTGCAGTGCAGTTAGGCTATGTTTCCATTATGTCAGGACCCCTATACGCTTAGCGGGGGTCCCCGACGTACCAGATAGACTTACCGGCTCGGCGGAGGATCTGTCTTCACTGCGCCGAGCCGCTCCATCGATGTAAGGCTGAACGTAGTCGAGTACGTTCAGCCTCTGCACAGACATCCGCCGGCAGGCAATGTCTGTGGGATACGTCGGGACCCCTGCTAAGCGTATACGCTTAGCGGAGGGGTCCTGACATATAATGGAAACAACCCCTTACATTTTTAGTACCGCTTTTAGCACAGAAAACCGGACAGTATGAGACAGCCCGGTTGTTGGCAGACGCTTGCTGACAGGAGCCCCTGGTCGATTTCCGGGCTGCTGACATTCGGCACCCATGTAAATGTAGCCTCCGGCCATGTGCCCAGTGCGGTTCACATCAGCAAGAACATTCTGTATTCATTTGCATTTTAAAAAAGGCACCTGCTGCTGTTCAGGCGCGGATGACAACGCAAGGGCGCAGCTTTGAGAATGCAAAGTGGACACTGTGCTATTCATTAGAATGAGAGGTGACCTCAGAGTATAAGGATGCGGGGAAAAAGATGCAGTGGACACATGGCACTAGGCCTGTTACTAGAAGCATCTTTTTTTAGCATCAACACATAGTAAATATTTTACAGAGACTTCAGAAAAAACACTGGCACAGACTGAAACTTATATGCAATTCTTTTTTCCATCTGTACTTCCTCCTTGAGAATTGTGAATTGCAGCCTCTTATTTTACAGTCTTTTCTTTTTTTTACTTTAGTGAGTAAAGTGATTTTGTCTTTGTACAAAAATGAATAGGAAAGGTCACCTTCACAGAACACTCATGTCAACACAATGGGATGATGGGAATTTTCATGTTCAGTGGGGAAGCTCAGGAGGTGGAGGGCTATCAACCCATAAACAAGTATTGATCATTGACTACAAGAGGACTTTGAATTTCTCAGCCAATGAGAAATCGACATAGAAGGATGGGTCTGTCTGGAAACAGAACAAATCCATTACCTATCAGGTGCCCAACCTGTGGCCCGGGGGCCACATGCGGCCCTTTGGGGGTTGTTCAGCGGCCCTCCTTGGTCCACCACTTGTGGCCCCCGAAACCTAACTGTTAATGCATAGGGCATGGGAACTCACCTGTCCACCGATCCCCCACCGATGCAACCTCGCCCAGGATCTTTTTATAGCAGAAAGAGGACAGTCAAGGGACTTGCTCAGGCTCTGACTGCGCTCTCTGATTAGCGTACGTAAAAGCCACATGACACAAAATGTGCATTATCATACTACAGTGTTCAACAAGTTTTCTTATTTAAAAATGAAATGAAATGTCTTCTATCTCTGCCTGCTGTCATTTTTTAATTATAAAATGTTTCATTTTATATAAGTCAGTATGAAATGAAAATGTTATGTGCGGCCCTTTAGTGATGCCAAGGGCTGCACTTGTGGCCCTCCATATCAACTCAGTTGACCACCAATGACCTATGTAATTACATTACCTGTCACCACATATACAATAAACATAATACTTACTTAGGTTAACAAGCTGAGAGCCATTAAAGAGTGGAAAGTCATCATCGCTATCACTGCCGATAGTAATTGGTCTGTAAAACAGAAAAGACTATGTCATCTACCTTGTATGTGACTCCACATATCCAACTTTACAATGGGTCGGCACCAAAAAGAACATTTGCCTGATCCACTTTTTATGGGTTTCCCGGGGTAAAAAAGTTTAGAAAGTCTGCGAATATCACAATCACTGGAAAATCAAGATGTTATGTATTTGGAGGGAACTCAAGTGACACATGTGCAGGTAAAGATGTCCACGTTTTCTCCAGTCACCCAACAAAATAAAGTGTTCAAATCATGACTTGCTGATGCTGCTTTTGGGTCCCATTGCATTGAATCATTAAAACTGCCCTTTTCACAAGTACATTCTTTTAACTGGCTATATTATAAGATTCTCTTTTAATATATTTTAAACATTATTTACCTTTCAACCTCCCTGGCTTTCAGCTTGAACACAGGTTGGGTAGAGTTTTTCTTTGCAAAACCAACTCACCCAGAGCTGAGATCGGGCATACGGTCCTAGGCGAGCCCGGGGCAATTCTACTCCAGGGCTGACTCTCCGATCAATTCCGGCAACACCCCTTCAGCTTCATCGGTGGAGCAGAAGAGCCACAGACCTTCATGTTAATGAAGGGGCATTGGATTCCCAGCTCACATGTGTAGAGGGG
>CM070033.1:10274464-10287876 GCA_036250615.1 Ptychadena robeensis | reverse complement strand
CCCGTTTGGCTTTCTTTTCTGGCCCCTTGTCACCTTGTTGAAAAGATGCTCCCCTCTGCTTGTGCACAAAATGCCTAGAGGTCTCCAAACGTTGCCCTGGGGACGATGCAGTGACCTGATCATGACACTGTGGGCGCATCCTCATGGTGACAACAGATCGTCTCTAGGAATTATCTCTGCTCATTGCAATGAATGAGCAGGAAATTTAAAAAGATAACAACGTCCCTGCCATACTTCACATATAACACATCACAGGCATCATTAGTGATGCCGGCGATGCATGGAATTTGCGTCCGACGTGTCCATAACGCCACCCGTGTTTTTTTATTGCTGCTTAACCTCCCTGGCATTACAGGCTTTTCATCGGTGATGAAATTCCCTGCTCTCTCCCCGGCTCTCTCTACACCACCGATGTCACTTAGGGCTTGTTTCCACGTGTGCGATTTGCTGCGGCTGCAGCCGCACCCGCCGGCACCCCAAACTGTTTTCATCCGGATGCACGTGTACGTCCGTGCGTTCGGATGAAGACTCTGGGCAACCCCCATGTGAAAGGATGCGGTCGGTTGCGGTTTCCGCACGAGAACGCTGAAGCTAGCGTTCGGAACCGCACCGATGGATGCGGTCGGAGGCGTGGCAGCTTCGCGGATACAACCGTGGCAAATCGCACACGTGGAAACAAGCCCTAAGATGCCGGCAGTGTGTGCAGGAAAAAAGCAACGCCCCCTCCATTAACATGGAGGTTTATGACGCCGCCCCCCTGAGGGCCTGAAGAACTCTGTGAACCTGCAGCAAAGCAGAAATGCTACAGACTCATCGAGAGCCCGATCCCGGCACAGTACTGGCTTCGGGCATAACGCCAAGGAGGTTAATGTAGACCCAGCCCTAAGCTACTAGTTTATTACTAGTTAAGTCTGCAGATATCATACTGAGGTTATCACTTCATGAAACAGGACTACCTGCATCTGCATGGAAGGTATTGTTACTGATTAACTGATTACCGTGGAGTAGGCTGTGGTCAGTAAGTGCCCATGGTGAGGACAATGATCCCGGCACGGCACTTTACCAATGGGGAACACTGGAAGGAAAATGCTGCTTATTTCATTACCGTTCAAAGGCAATTAAAACAAATATATTTTTACATACGGTTGTACAATTCTTTTCCATATTTGTAAGGATTTCGAATATTTGGGATTGTTGAAGTTGGAACTGTTAGCTGCTTATGTTGTAAAAAAAAACCCATTATGGACAATTACCCCCCTAGCGTTCCTGACCATCTCGTCCAGTGCTGTCTTGTCAGTACTGCTCTGGAACAGATGGTGCCATCTGGCAAAGATCTGAGCCCCGGAAGCGCAAACTTACAGTTTTAGGGCTTGTTTTCATTTATGCGTTTCCGTGCGTTTCCGCGTGTTTGTAACCGTGCGGTAAACGCGCGGCCGCATACAACCGCATCCATTGGAAATTGCAATGTAGTTTCCACTGGTGCGGTTGTGCGCGTTTGGATGCGGTTTAGGAACGGTTGTGAACGCTAGCCGCAGCGTTTTGAAACGCATCCGCGTCCCAACCGCATCCGCATCCCAGAAACACATCCATAGGAAACCATTGGATGCGCTTCTAAACGCGCGAGAATGCATGGCATAGCGGATGAGGGGCGCGTTTGTAAAAAAAATTGCATCGCGTAAACGTGCAAAAACGCACGAAAACCATTCCATGCGTCCTCGCGGTTTCAGCCGCTCGGTTACAACCGCACGGGAATGCTTGAATGGACACAAGCCCTTACACTGTCCCGGTGGCTCTGATCATCTGAACTTGCTTCTGCACTGAAACTGATATGTCGACCCAACCCTCCCCCCAAGTGACGTGATGATGTTACATCAGGGGGAGGCAGCGGGAGATTCAAAAGGAAATTGCACGAGAACAGTTTTCTATAGAGAAAACTGTTCTCAGTGTGATAACCCACATGTTCCACTTTCAAGTTAATCCTTCCTCCCCTGGTGTGTTCATCACACCAGAGGAGAGGGGGTGCCAAAGGGAATTGTACTGGATACAGTGATGACTTTATCCAATACAATTCAAAGTAAAAAAAACAAAACTACAAAACATGAAAATCATGTAATAAAAAAATAAAAAAAATTTAATAAAATTTTTATTATAAACAAAACATAAATATGCATACATACTGTTTTGAAATCTATCATACAAAATAAGTATTTTAGAAATTTTATAATTCAGATGTTACCTTTTATAAAAAAAATACATTCTTTTTTTACATAATTGTGTGTTTCAAACATTATTATACTCAGAATGTCTACTAGACCCTTGTACGGATGTATTTTGGGAAGTTACAGGCCTACAACATAAAAAAAATCCATTTAAGTCTATGGTGCGCTTTTGGTACAGAAATCTGGACCTCAGCAGAGCGCTAGGGAGGTTAAAGGATACATCGTTGAGTTAAATGAAAAGAAAAAAAAAAAAGGTGGTGGGTTGGTGCTGTCATGGTGGACCTCCTGTTTTCTTGTTGGTACCATGACCCTCTGGGTGACTGGCCTGGAACAAGTGCGAATGTCCAGTTATGTATTCAGATGTGCGGTTCTATACAAGCAATGTATTTGGATAAAACAAGTTAGTGACCTTTACAGAGGAAACACTGTTTAGCTAAACATTGAGATAGTTAAAAAATGACGATAGAAGGTAAGAGCTTGCAGTGCTATTACAGAGATCTCTTCTGTAGTCCAACATAACTCTTTTTATAGGGCATAGGTGTCAAACTCTGGCCCAGGGGCCAAATATTCTTAGATTGCCGCAGACTGTGATAGCCCCCCTGTCAGCTGCCACTCACACACCCCTACTGCCTCTCCCACATCATTGAATAGAGAACTACAAATCTTGGCTGCTCACAGTGCATTACATGACCTGAGCACCACGCTGCCTGAGAATGCTGAAATCCATAGTTTCTCTACCTCCTACTAGTTGGAGGCTGTGGTAAAGTGCATCTGGTAGGGGTGCTGCAGGAAAAGCAAGAGTCGTGGAGAGGGCTACCATATTGGTAACAGTTGGGACACATGAAAAATACACTGTACACACAGATGGGGCATATATCGGATTTACACACACCTTTTATGCATGCATACACGTTATATATGTTAGTCCATGTATGCCCCCATCCCCCTTTTGTGTATCAGTGTGTGTAAATGGCCCGCAGTGTCATTATATCTTCAAATAACTATCCAGGTTGGCCTGCCCAACTTAGTCCAAGATTTTTAACTTGGCTCACTGTGTATTTTTAGTTGACAACGCTGCACCATTCAAAGACAAATTATAGTGCCTGTACAGTAATTAAAGATTCACTTCCTGTCATAAGAGAACCATGAAATCAACCCAGCGTGATAAGAATTCCAATCTTAAAGCCCCCATACACCTTAACATCTTTCCATACATTTCTGTACAATAAATTTTTTCTTACTACAAACCATGTATTATGAGGACCTTCTAATCCTTACAACATCACTATGTATTCTATCAGGAAGGACCCGCACTACATAGCAGTGATATATACTACCTTCCATCACTATGTATTCTATCAGGGAGGACCCTGCACTACATAGCAGTGATATATTACCTTCCAATCACTATTATTCTATCAGGAAGGACCCGCACTCCACTAACATTTTATATTAACCTTCCAACTCACTATGTATTCTATCAGGGAGGACCTGGCACTACACTCGCAGTGATATATACCCTTCCAATCACTATGTTTCTATCAATGGAGGACCCCCAGCCACTACATAGCATGATATATACCTTCCAATCACTATGTATTCTATCAGGAGGCCTCAAAGGCAACTAACATACCAGTGATATATACCTCTTCCAATCACTATTTCATTCTATCAGGAGGATCCGGCACTACATAGCAGTATATATACCTTCCAAATCACTATGGTATTCTATCAGGAGGACCCAAGAACAATACATAGTTGGTAAGACGAGAGCTAAATGGTAATTGAGTAATAGTCTATAATAATCTATAGTATAATCTATTAATATATTGTAGTTCTATATTTCTAGGTTTTGCCTGTTACTGAGTTATAAATGCAGCCCCCAAATCATATTTGTCGTCGTTTGAAATACTTTATTGCCTTCTTGATATCTGTTAATTGTCACTTGCTGATATACAGTTTGTGTTCCTGAAGGAAACAACAGTGGAATGTTCTGTGTTAACCGCTGGACTCGGTATGACTCTCCCTCATGCTTGTTCTTCATTCTATTAGCCGGCCCACACGATTGCCGCCTCTAAGATTCTCCCGTGCTAAGAAACCGCATCTCATGTGGTTTGTTAGCTGGGGCCATTCACCTTCTATAGCCACGGTCAGTTGGCGGCGGCCACCAAGAAGACGTGCGTGCGTCAAACTCGGCGTGAGTTTTTAGGTGGCCTGACCGCGGCACGGAATTAGCCCACTAAAATTATGCGCGCAGTTACACCTCCCTGTAAGCAACCGCAGGCTTTCAGGTAGTGGAAACAGCCCTCAGCAGAGATTTGTAGAAGGTTACAGGCCCGTCCCACAGCTTGTGACATTCTGTCTGGTAATAGAAACTGAAAATGAGCTGCGGATCCCTTCTAGTCAGACCCGGGATCTATGGCTGACATACGAAGGAGGTCTGCGCCTTCTGTCATAACGGTGGAGGAAGCTGGGTTTCTCAGGAACACTCACGATGACACAACTCTGCCATTACAACTGCCTGGTGAGTACATATCCCGTGTCACTCAGTGTATGACTATTGGTCATGGGGACGCAGCCCCACATCTGCCCGGGAGTGTCCTGTCTTCAGGTGTGTTCCTGTCCTTCTCTGTATTGTTGTTTTTATATAACATAGTCCTACAGTTTATTGTTAGTCATTGTTATTACTCTATACTCCAGGTGCCCAACATTGCAGCCCTTTTGGGTGTCCTTCAGTACCTACCAAGCGCCCCCCCGAAAAATAACTGTAAAGTGTATAGGGGCATAGGGGAAAACTCCACTTGTCCAACCAATGCATCACATGATGCATCATACTCCTGCGGATCTTCTTACAGCAAGACAGGAGGGGGGAGGAGAGGAAGGAACAGAATAGGGGGGCACATAACCAGGGGTGCACACAGGGGTTGGTAGTTGAAAATTCACTGTTTTTATGGGCCTCCTGACCTGCCACCTACATAATAGGTAGAGAGGCCAGTGAGATCCCCTGGAGGTTGCCAGAGAGCCCCCATAATAGGAGGAAAACAGGAGCCACCTTATATGATAGTTCCTAGCAGGTATCTCTAAGGAAGTGAGGGACAGGCATGACAGCAGTATGCATCTCTATTTATATAAATAGGGACAGACATTGACAGCAGATATCATATCCTCTATGAGAATGAGGGACAGACATGGCAGCAGTATGTATGTTTATGGGAATGAGGAGGACAAACATGAACAGCAGTATATCTCATATTTGAATGAAAGGGCCAGACATGACAGCAGTATATCTCTATGGGAATGAAGGGCAGACATGACAGCCGTTATGATATATCTCTATGTGAATGAAGGACATGACCATGACAGCAGTATATCTCTATGTGAATGAAGGGCCAGACATGGCAGCAGTACATCTCTATGTTAATAAAGGGCAGACATGATAGCAGTATATCTCCTATGTGAATGAAGGCGTCAGACATGATAGCAGTATATCTCTATGTGAATGAAGGGCAAGAGATGGCGCAGTACAATCCTATATCTGACATGTGAAGGCGCAGACATGGCGGCCAGTACTATCTCTCATCGTGAACTGAAAAAAGGAATCATGGACCAGACAGTATTATCTCTATGTGAATGAATGGCAGACATGACAGACAGATAAGCTTGTAAATAAATCATTAGCTAACCTACACTACAGAACCTGTTCACCAGTATGTTCTTCTTAATAATGAAGTATGGATGTGCTCAACAAAACACATACTCATACATTTAGTGATTATAGATAGTTGCTAGTAGAGCATTGCCACAGTTTTTAAAGTAAAGGTACAATTAATGATAGGATTCCAAAGGTAAATGTTGAAATTTCTCGACGGGATACATTGGAATAGAATGTGTCTAAATGTTCTTCCTTGACCTACCAGTCCTTTTCCACCAGTTCCTTTTACCACAAGTCCATTTCCAATGATATTTCCTAAGGTTGACCAATGTCTTCAAGTGCTCTTTCCACACTTATGCGCTTCGGACAGAGAAAAAGTACACTATCGGTTCAATTGGTCACATGTAACCTTGAAAAAAAACAAGTTATGATTAACTGATGAAAAAAGTTCATTTCATAATCCAATGTGCTCTTGCACATTATGCCACTGTGTGGCTTGAGGAACATAAAATAGCAAAATGAATAACATCAAACCAAATAAACCCAAAATGATGCATATATTAGATGTCGAGAAAAACATTAGCAAGATTGGAATTGAGTCAGTTTAAGCAAGTCCCAGTAGTGCTTGCCTATTTCCGAAAATGTGATGGGTCCCCTGAGACTACATCCATGCCAAAATTTCAGGTCCCTGAGCACAATTCTTCCATACTAAAACCCCCTATCAAAATATTGCTTCCCTATGAGACATAAAAGCAGCTTAAGAAAGCAGTCATTATCATAATAGTTGAACTTCATTGTGGGAAGAGTTGACCATTTTGCCATGTATGTAGTCTCAAGGGTCTAACTAGTAACCCTCCAAATGGCAAGGTTTTGTTACTACATAGGGGTTTCAAAAGATCATGGTGTTTAAAGTTTAAATTAGGTGAATGCGTTTTGTAGCAGACGAGGTAAGGCCATTATGGTATTGTGAATAACTTATTGATAGCTGACTTCTTTGTGGGGAAGGGTTGTAGCCTAGGGACATGAAAAATTTTGCATTAGAAGTAGAACTTTAAGGTTCTAATCATTGCAGGGTTTGTTTTTTCGAAGATCCAAAACTGTTTTCCAAATTAGGATAAGTGAAATTATTGTATGCAAGCAGAGTAGTGATTTAGGCTCATAGGGAAGCAATATTTGATTAGGGGGCTTTAGTAGGAAGTATTGTGCGATAGTTGCCTGAACAATTGCCGATGGATATAGGTCTCAAGCGGTTAACTGGTAACTCCCAAAAATATCAAATGTTTTACCATGCAGCATCATTTAAAGATCTATGTGTTCAATGTAGGCAAGTGAAATAAATTAGCATATAGGAGTATATCACTGGCAATATGAAGAAAGCATATCTAATAGCTGGACTTTAAGCTGAAACTGAACCTCATTAATGGTTGTAGCTAGAGACGGTGAAACTCGGGGTTGTAAGTAGTATAGGGGGAGCATACGATGACCCTGAAAGTTTTCATGATTATATCTAATAATGGTTTTTTTCCTGCCTATGAAATGATTCAAATTTAGTGTCACCACAGCCTCTTTTTGGTTTTCTTTTCTACAGAAGGAGATGGAGAGGGGGAGGAAGAGAGTTGTCTGCGGGGCCCGGACCAGAACAGAAAAAAAAAAAGTAGCCAGGAGCGAGCGGGCCCCAGAAAGATCATGTTGTGTTGAGTTGAAATTCCTCTTATTGTCGCCTGTTATCTAGTTAATTTGTCACTTGCTTGTGTAATTTAAAAACTCAAAAAAATTATAATAACAAGATAATAGGGGTGAGTTTTGGGGGGCTGAATATTACACGTTGTGTTCTTGAGGAGGAAGGAGAAGGTATAAATATAGTATTATATATAATTACAAGAAAATATTATGTCTCTTTCACACTGGGGGTGGCCACCACTCCCAAAATTATATAGAAATGGTTTGTTGGCTGGTCAGGATGAAAAAACAGAAAATTCTGGAATAGCACCTAGCCAGGACACAGCCCCAATGTCCTATATGAAAGCTCAAAGGACTGGGTGACGTTTAGCGGCCAAATATTCAACCTATTTAAATACATCGCCAGATAGCAAACGTAAACAAAGAATACCGAATACATAGGCAAGTTATACTTAAAACACAATCGGTTTTATCAAGAAGCAAAAAAGGTTCCCATAAACATTAACGAAAGTGTCATGAAGCGCCTTGATACATTCACCTGCTAAAATCAACGCACTGTCTAGGATCACCTTGGGCCACAATCTCAAAACCACCGTATTCAGGGTTTTGCAAACCCGCAGAGCCAAGCGCGACTGTTCACAAAAAGATCACACTCCTTGTCGTTCGGCCTCTGACTGCTTTCAAGAGGACATTCCTGTGGTCTGCTAGGTGCTATTCAGAATTTTAAATATCTCTCACATGTTAGTGATTGTTCATTAGGTGATGTTGGTGCTAAAGGCTGCCAGATCACACGACATCTGCCCCGGGATTGTAAACGTGATGAACGTCATCACGTTTACATATCCCATTGCAGTCTTAGGGGCCCCTTCAGTCGGCATGGGGCACCCTTTGTGTGCCGGCCATAAGCTACAATGAAGCAGCCCGCTTCATTGTAGCTTATGGCATCGGGCTCCCATCGGCTCAGATTTTGCTCGACCATGTACGGATCTCCCTCCTGGCCAGCCGAGAAGTGGGCGCGACAGGGGAATCTGTGGGGAACATGCACGGATTAAAACGGACGCGATTTTAACCTGGACCGACGGCGAGAGCGATAGCGCGCACGCCCGTCGGTCAATTAAAAATCCGGCCCGTTTATCGGCATGTGTATGTGCCAGCATTAGTCTCCTGTAATCTGTACAATATACGATCAAACATAAAGCAACATAGAGTAACTTACAATGAAAACCATAGTAACACATTACTATTGGTTGAAAGCATGAGTTCCAGGAAGTGCCGTGGATGAGGGGCTGCTACCCCAAATAGACTTTCCCACCATGCAAAACCTTTGCATCATTCTTCCAGAGCATGAGACACTTGCAGCAATTTATCCCGATTACATGCGGGACAACCTTAGAGCTTTGCCCTCCTTCTCAACAGGGCCCTCAATGTGTTCAATATTTTCATCCCTCTTTACCAAAATCTAGAAACAACAATTCCTTCCCAAATCCCAGAGGGATTTTCTGCAAGCGCACTGGAGTGTCTGGTGCAATTTCCAGTCGTTTTCCTGGGGTAACAGGTGTACGACCCTGCAAGGCACCCACATCTACACCTAGGACCGTACTAGATACACAGTAAACCCCACGGGGCAGGGTTTCCCTCTGAGTGCAATTCAAGCCATATACACTAAAGGCGGTGTTGTTGGAAACCTGATACCAGCACCAATACCCATGCCCCATGTATAACAAATGATTAGAAAGAGCGTGGCGGGCATCCATAAAACAGGATCCAGCCTTGTCCCAACATTGAACCTTTTCAATTCTGTCCTGTTTCCCCTAGCAAAGAAGAACATGTTCCCTCTTCCAGCACCCCAGTGTGTCAATCATTCTGGGTTGCCCAGATTCATAGATCATCAAGTCATGATTTAACCTGGGGTGCAGAATTACCTGGTCTGACAGAATGGTACCCAAATTTATGGCAGTGTAAGCACTGTGTTCAATTCCTGAGGTGTCAGTTAGTACTGTCCACATGGAGGACAACTGTGGTACCACAAGGTCAGCAACCTTAATAAAGGGTCATGGCAGGCTTCCAGGGACTTTTTTACAGTTTCCAGTCCCCTGGTACACAGACCACAGTGACACACACTTTGCCTTTACCTTCCCATGTATACCAATGTCTTGTGTTTAGCATAGGATCATCTAGATCAGGGAAATAATTTTTTCTAATCTAACCAGAGTCACTGTGTACCAGTACCTTTGCAACAGGCTTATATAAGTGGTCCTTCCCAATATAAATCTAAGTCGAATTCGCACCCATGTGGATAGTGCCAATCTGTAGCATACACTCTCCATACATACTCAGTCATTGGCCTTCCATTCATTCACTCATTTATACTTGGCAGATCTTATTTTATCACACCAAACCTCCCATTTCCAGGGATTTGACCTACTAAAGTACATATACTCATTAACATACAAATGTACCACCTCAAAGAATTAGTGTCCCTCTATACCTGGGTACAAACATCTCACCTGGATATGTTCTACACAGAGTAAATTCTTTATACATTTATATTGTCAAAATCAGTTTTCACCTTTAAAACTAAATTCATGCATATTGTGGAATCTAAATTTTCCTTTAAGTCACCTGCTGGGTCTCATGTTCAGCAGAGTTCCAGTGAGCGGCTCTGGTTCATTATAATAATACCTTGTGTGCTGCGTCACCTCTTCCACATTACTGATAACACAGATGATGAAAGACCAGATGACCAAAGTGTATAACTTTCTTTCATGGGGTCATCTAGATTCAGAACATTCTCCCTGCAATTTTGCCAAAAAAGGTCTGTGATCCTGACATATTAATTATTGTATCATCCTCTGTACACAGATCAGCCTTAGCAGTCATTTAGGGGAAGATTTCAGGTATGAGACATACCTCTGTTTTTGGGGTTCTGATTACCTTCATACTCAGGAATCAGGTAATCTAAACTATAAGTCACAATTCAGTACTTCCCCTAAATGAGCCTGATGAGCTGAGCTGATTCTATTTTATATTATGTGACAAATATCCTTCAATATGCCGTACTCTGTACATAATACCATATGGCAACCTGGAAATGAACGTTGTTATTCTTATCAAAATATATGGCTTTCTTATCATATACACAGGTTGATCAAACACAAGCTTATGATTAAAAAATATTGTTAGTTATAACCCCCTACATATCTCTTACACTGGGAGGCATGGATCCATAAATTGCTCCCTTTCAACTTTAAAATCTTTCGGTCACCAGCCATTCTATGCGCAGCGTGACCCAGTGTCCGGGGTGAGATCTGGAATATAAAAACTTAGGCGTACAACTTAATGAGCTGTTTATGAAACTGTCATACACACATCTTTATTAAACAGTATATCCGTTCCACTTCCTAATTAGATCTTATCAGTATGTTCAGTGCGAGCGGCACAACCGTCACAGCCAGAGGACTTATAAGCTCAGCACGTATTATAAAACCTCTTCAGTTTAAGGAATTTTTCCAGAAATCTAATATTATTCTACATCTTTAACTTCACTTAATCAACTTAACCACTTATTTTCTTCCCTTTATCTATTATAGAGGTTTACATCAGATTCATAAATTCTATCATTAGTGCATACTGACTCAGAACATAACATCCTCTGGGGTGATTACTGACTGGAGACAAAATGGACGCCAAAATACAAGATGGAGGACAAGGGATGCGAGCATCCTTTTCACATTTCCCTCCTGTTGTTACAATATTATAAACTAGCCCACCACCGCCAGTACAGCGCCACTTTGTGCAAATGGGTCTTCACTACACCTTTAGGCTTTTGGGGCAATAGGGATCTCTGTTGTCTTTTTGGGGATAAGGGGCTGGGCTCACTATCCACAGTCCACCCGGTGTTAGCCGATGGCACCTGCGTGTAGATTACATGGATCAGGGTCCCTATTGTCACCAATCCCAAGATCGACATTAATCCTTTACCCGCAGGGGTTTTCCAATATCCTGGGTGCAAGAGACCATACAGCCTTGGTCCACTCATTTTCCCTCTGCTTTCCGGGCCTTCCCCTGTCTGCTCTCCTGTATTGTGTCATTTCTTCATACTACAAAAATATAACAAATCCTCTTATTGCAGCTACAGGAAAGCCGCAGCTCTCACAGTCCATCACATCATTTTACATTGCCACTGCACAGATATTAACTAGGTTACACTATTCATTGTGAAATATCTGTATATTTACATATCCTTATTTTATTTATTTATAAACCATAATCCTGTCCTTACTAAAACAGTCAATAAGTATTCTTATTTCTCATAATTTCTTCCTTGTGGTCCATCTGTAATTCTGGTTAGAACCGTTTGGACCAAATGACATACATAAGATGCATCCTAATTATCCAAATCATCTAATAATGACTATGATAAGTATTATAACCATATCTACCAGGGGAGGAGGTAACTCCATGGATAACACTAACTTCACTCAAATCCAATCCATAAAATGACAATCTCCATAACATCTTTCTGTCAATAGCTATGTTTACACTGTCCAGGACAAAGCTGAAATACCTTGCCGGTCTGTCTGCTCCCCCAGCACCTTCCACCACTGACTCCCTGGGGATTCTCTACAGCTCACATCACAGATGAGCGTTCACTGTTCTGTCCTTCATCACTAATTTCCTCTTCTTCATTAAACTCCACACATATCCATGCTGCTGACTTTTCCTGTGCTACTTCTGGTGGACTCCATCATCTACCAGCTCCACACCTCTCTCTCATTTGGGCGTATCATCTTCAACTTATACCCTTCCCAAAGGTTCTCCCAAACATCAGGTTTGTAAGTCCCTTTCTTTGGTATCTTTTCCTCAGACCATTTCTCCGAATCACTAATATATTTGATTACCCATTCTCCGTACTTAGAAATCATCTCGTCCCTGGGCGTGCCATAAAGTTGCCCGCATTCTCCACCATTAATGACGAGGAATTTTTGACACGATACTGTCTTGTTGCTAGAGAAGCCATGGCCTTTATTATCACATGTGATGAGAACGATACATCAGCGATCATTCTGCCAGTTTCAGGAAATACATGAGTTTATATAGACATTAGATATTAGCATATACAGGAAAAGAACTCCCACTGTGGGAAGTGATTGGGAGTGATCGATATATAGATTGACCAATGAGAATAGAATATACCTTCTGGACAACTGAGAGTTAACAGTATTTTTTATAGATATTAACATATTGTTACACCCTTTTCAGCAACTTTTGACGTCATATTGTGGCCGGACTGTGGTCGCAGAACGGGAACTTAAAATGAGACAGTTTAACCAATTTTAGATAACAAATCTATAAAAATGTAAAAAGGGGAACCATATGTCTCTCTCAATTCAGTTGGTTCTTCAGAAAAAACCTGTTGTTGACTACAGTGGAAGAGGTGCTTGAGAGTTCATATGAGATGGTTTTATATCAGGATTTATAAGAATTAATAGAGTCTTTCAGTGGAGCAATCCTGCTTCCAGTACAGTAATCAGTCCCTGTTTCCAGTGCAGCAGATCTCTCTCTCTCTGGATTTCTGCTAGTCATTACTATTACCAACTGTTCCAGGAGGAAGTAAACCTGTCCTGTGTTTACACTGAGTACACCTCCCAAATCCTGAGAGCATGGCAGGTGACACCTGTACATAGAACATCATTGTAGTCTCTTTATTCTGTATAGTAAGATCTCAGCACACATGGAGGGACTCCTCATAGGCACACAGTAGTGTGGTACCCTGCATTGTGTGATGGTGCATCACTTCTTTTTTTTTATTCCAATCAATTTTATTGAGAAAAAATAGTATAAAACATACAGAAAATGTT
>CM070033.1:10213181-10225910 GCA_036250615.1 Ptychadena robeensis | reverse complement strand
TTGCAGCGTCGGAGTCTTCAGTGGTATTACAGGGCCGGACGCCAGTCTGCCAGCTTCACTACTGTAATGATACTGCAAGCACTCACAGCTTCCTAGACACTCTGTTGGATTACAGAGTTCTTCTCCTCCATCCTCCTACCCCTTAGCCTTGCAAGCAAGTGAAAAAATGCAAACAACTCAGAGGACCCTTATTCCATCCAGCAGATGCTGCTAATACAGTGGACCGGTCATCTTCCACTAGTGCGAAAGGATGAATATACACACCGCCAGATTCTGATGAATAATACAAAACACAACCTAAGGACACTCATGGGGAAGGAAATTTAATGAGTCCTCTGTGCCGTCCTTTCGTAACCGTCCACCCTTCAAGTGACCACCGTTGAGTTCTAGCAGTACAAGGAAGTCATTATACAAGAGCAGCTCATAAATCCTCTAAATATTGAAGACACATCCAATAAGTGGAAAAAGAAGCTACTAAAAACCAAGAATTCTGTCTTGCCGATCTAAGAAACACAATGAAGAAACATCAGCCCACGTCATCTTTTTCAGTGGGCACCCCAAGTAAAGCAGTCTTTATGCCTTCAATACCAACTCACGTCAGACAAGGAGCTTCTACACTCCTAGTACTAAGAACCCGGTAACTCATTTAAAATCCCTATTATCTCTGGGACTTAAGTTATCCCCAGGATATGCAGAGCAACAGTTAGGAGTTCACAAGGCATTCCATCACCACCAACGCAATAGTCATGGCGACCGCGCTCATAATCCTGGTCTTTCTGAAGACACGACACAAGGTCAATCGCAAATCAAAAGATTCACAACAGAATGTCTGCCAGTTCTCCTAGACCAAAGAATGGCCCTGCATCTCATAGACCCGCAATGATGTGGAACATCTATCCTCCGAGCGGAAAACAATCAGCAACATAACTGGAGTCAAGCTGACACACGCTCAGAGGTTCAAATAAAACTTTCAATCATCTCACTACCACTAAAATTAAAAGCACTCTCAGCTCAACTAAAGGAAGGTAAGTTCTGTTTAAACTTTTGACTGTGTGGCCACAATAGTTTTTAAATTGTGACATAGGGGCCGGACCAAGATCCCTGCAAGGGCCGCCGAGCATAGGCCTCCTAAAGCCCCCCATAGACGGGCAAGACTCTCCGCGGCCATAGTTGTAGCAAGCCACCTGCGTGCTCGCTCCCGCCGAGCACATAAAGGTTGGTCTGCCACAACTATAAAGGCCCACCTGATGTTGTTGAAAAAAAGCCGGCAGTCGGATCGCACCACGATCCGCCGCGGTTCTTTTTCTGCCCGACTGCGAGCAGGCTGTTAACTACGGAGGGGGAGCTCCTCCCCCTCCGAGTTAATTGGCTTAACCACACTGTAATAAGTCTGCTAAAGGTCTGCCATAGATCGAGGTGTCTATGGCTAACTTAAGTCCTCGTAGCTAGGACAGGATATTTAAAAGAACAAAATATGTTAAACAAATGAATAAATAGAAGCTTTTGATAGGAAAACATTCTATTGCAGCAAACTACGGCCTCTTAGAAACAATCCAACCAATTATGCTCTAGGAGTTATTATTATTATCATTTATTTACATAGCACCAGCGCTGTACAATACATTAAAGTGGAGATACAACACAGGATAATACACAGGTACAGGTTATGACACAGGAGGAGTAGAGGACCCTGCCCGGTCGGGCTTACAATCTCATAGGTTGGGGAACAGAGTATACAATAGGTGGGGGTGTTATCTGCACTTATTGCAGGGAATGAGGGGAGCCAGAACGTCTGTACACCAAGGGGACTAAGGGCCAAATTAAAAGACTAAAGGGCTGACTTTGGCCCCGGTGCCTTAGTTTACCCACATCTGGTCTAGCACTCTGGCCATACAACGCTGACCCCCAGATCCCAAGGTTGAATCTCAGCCAGGACTGAAAAGAGTTTGTTCAGGGGAGGGCAAACTTTTTGACTTGTGGGCCACATTGGCTTTTTCAATTTGATAAAGGGGCTGGACCAAAAGGCTTTAATGGCCGACCCGCCACAGGTGTGCCTATTCCATGCATCACCTGCATCATTTATGATGGCTGAGATGTGTAATAGGCGACGTGTGACAGGGACATTGCTATTTTTTCAAATTTCCTGCATTTAAAAATAAGAAAATGCTCTTTCATTGCAATGATCAGAGATAATTCCTGTTTTCGTCATGATAACTGTCTGTTGTCGTCATGAGGATGTGCCCATCTTTTCAACAAGGTGACATAGGGACAAAAAAGAAAGCTAAATGGGCTGTATATGGCCCCCAGGCCTTAGTTTGCCCCCCCCCCTGCTTTAGATCTACTTGTAGGTTTTTTTTTTTTTTTTTTAAACAATAAGATTTTATTAAGAAAATAATAACACGTATCAACAGTAGCAACATGTAAAGTGAGAATCTCAAAACAAGTTTTTCATGCTCTTCTATCACAGTAAGCATATAGGCAGGTAAATTGTATAAGAGCACTGTATGTTCTGTTACTGTAAATACAACTTAAATCTATAATAATTAACCAAAATAAATCAGGAATAAAGAGAAACAACAAAGTGGGTATAAAAAGAAGGGGTAGCGAATAGGAACAAGAGGAGAGGTTTTATGAGAGAGAGAAAAAAGGTGGTGCAAGAGTGGAGGTGGGAACAGATAAGAGAGAGTGGAGAGGAGCAGAAAAAGAAAGAAAGGAAAAGGCAGAAAGAAAAGAAAAGATAGGGAAAGATAAGAGAAGATACAGGATTGGTGCTATGCGTAGCGTGAAGGCTCAGGTCAATTCACGAAATCCAATTTCGAAAGTCTGCAGATTCCATGAAAGTAATCCATACCGCCCAGGTTTCAGTGTGCGCATGAGCACGATATCTACTTGTAGGTTAATTGGATTCTTATAGGCACATAGGACTGTGGTAGGGATTGTGAGCATCAATGATAGACGGATAGTGATATGACTCTGTAAGGCTCTGTGTCAGTGGTGGGCAACTGAGTTGATATGGAGGGCCACAAGTGAGGTCCCCAACATCACTAAAGGGCCGCACATAGCATCAATCTAGACCCTCCCCCGTCTACATATGTTAGCAGGCGGTGGACCAGATCCCGATAGGCAGTCAAGACCCAACAGCACTCACCCCCCTCCTGCCCCTGGGCACAGCACTCATATGTAGACCGGTTTCCCCAATCAACATTGACTATTAACCTGATGTAGGAACGCCAAAGTTGATTAGGAAAGCTGGATCAGGTGAGTTGCTATGCCCTATGCATTAACAGTATTTTTTTGGGGGGACGCATGTGGAGGACTAAGTGGGGCCGCCAAACAACCCCCAAAGGGCCGCATGCGGCCCCCGGGCCTCAGGTTGGGCACCTAGGCTCTGTGTCATAGGTGCTATGAGTTAATAAAATACTTAAATACTCTTAAACTTGTGTGTCAAAGAGAAAAACATATTTTTCGAAAAACGTCTCTGCAATACACACATATTCCCTAGTGTCCAAGCTAGCTTTACAAAAAAAAGTATGTTAATCATAAATCTACTGCTGCTGCTGATAATTCTATAGTAATCTGATAACTGAAAGCCACTGCTCTACAGAAAGCACAGGCAGTGTTCCCATACTTGCTCAGTTCTCTATAGAACACCACCCCTCTCTTCTACCATACTAGGTAGGAGGTGTTCTGTAGTTCACAGAGGAGAAATGGGCAGGTTTGATAAAGATTTATAGGTCAGATGTCTTTGGGTGATTCCACCCATCTTCTCCTCCCCCTGCCTACCCAAACTGGTTATGCATACAATACCTGCACCTCTTGTCTTCCTTTCTTAAGCTAGGCACACACGGGTAGATCTGTAAATAGAGAACAATCAAGCGCAGTGCGTGCTCACATAGCTTGATTTATCTGTTTACAAATTTATTTATCCCGCTTAAAGAAATTCGATTGAACAGGGTTCCTACTTGTTGAAAACCCCCGTTCAATCTCCATTACCTTGCATGGAGACGTGTGTGCCAGCACTTAGGGTATGTCTCCCCAATGTTGTCAGCTCTCGATGGAACCAATCCACATTACCTGTCTCAGGGCCGCCGTCATGGGGGGACAGGGGGCACTCCCGTCCCAGTTCCGAGCAGCTAGGCATGACGGAGAGCATCTAGGGGCCCTGGCCGATCGGCTTGGCAGCTCACTGTGAGACTTTGACAATGAGCTGGCAGCCTCTGCTCACTGTCACAGACTGCATGAGAGGGAGGTGATGCTGCTAGCAATCCCCTTCCAGCACCCCCACTCAACAACTTCTGAGGGAAAGCCGCTGCTGCAGACAGGTAATGTGGATCAGCTCCATCGGGTCCCCACAAAAGGAATGCACAGGGGGGGGGGGGGCAACGGAGCAGAGAACGCAATAGAGACATACCCTTACTTTGGACAGGGACGATGGTCCACATTCAAAGTAATTAAAGCAATCTAGGAATTACGGACATGTCCCTAATGGCTTAGATCGATTTGGCGACCCATTTTGGCCCTTTAAGCTTTAGATTTCCACCCAATTTTTGGCCGATCGCCTGTTATGAGTGCGCCTTACAAACATAGATGGGGAACCATCACCACATATCCCCCTGAAATCAAGGCATGTATTTAATGGGGAAAAACTTAAGGCATAAGCACTGCAATATGGCATTTCCCTGGTATATGCATGCCTTGGTCACAAGGGGACAAGCAGTGGTCATTACCAATCTATCTTTGGAGAGCATGTAAGTCAGATGTTAATAAATATTTACTATTGCAGAATATGAAATAGTCTAAGAAGGATGACATGAGGTGCAGCAGTTGGCATTGGCAGGTGAGGGGAAGGAAGAGCATCAGTGGAATCAACCCAATGCCATCTGACCAATAAAGTTTATATATCTAAGGGGGTTGAAACCAAGCATCTGAATAGTAAGCATGAAGAACCCAGAATTTGGGTATACGTCTGGGTAGCATTTGTTTTATTATACATGGCAATCATGTGTATCTAATGTCTCTTGTAGAAAACTTAATATAACTTTATGACAAAGCTCATTGAAAGGTGAAACCACCAGACAGGGGACTGACTTTAATTAACCTCCCTGGCGTTATGGACGAACCCAGTACATTCACAGTTATTTCCAGCCCGCAGCCATTCTGCATGGATGCAGACTTGCTGAACCCGAAGGCCCGAAGGGGGGGGGTGGAGTTTTATTAGATTATAAACAAAGCTATGATGACACAAAGAAGAAATGGTAAGCAGAGATGAGTCTCCATGCAAAGTATTGGAACAGCTGCAGCTCCTGCCTCCTGCCTCCTGCTCAGCTGTCCGTCAGTGTGAAGGGGGCGGAGCCAGCACTCCTCACTCTGAAGCTGTGTGATGTGTGAGTGAGGCTGCTTCTCCCCAGCTTGCAGCCTGTTGTGATTCACAGGGGCTGCACGCTGGGGAGAACGGGTCCCCATTGAACAGGAATCGATCTGCCCATGTCGTTTAATTGATCCCCGATCAATCACAGTGTGGTGACGTCTCCCCGTGTGTGCCTAGCTTTAAGGTCCCCACGCACTTATCTAGTAGGGACCGACAGATGTGTCGTGGAGTGTAGTGTAATGACATCTTCAGGGAGGTCCCGAGACTACATAGCAGTGATATATACCTTTCAATCACTATGTATTCTATCAGGGAGGACCCGGCATTACATAGCATCTGATATATACCTTCCAATCCCTATGTATTCTATCAGGGAGGACCCGGCACTACATAGAAGTGATATATACCTTCCAATCACTATGTCTTATATCAGGGAGGACCTGGCACTACATAGTTGTTGGTAGATAGATCTAAAGGAAATTGTATAAAGTTATTGAAAGGTGTTTGGTAGCAGTGGTCTCTCTGCAGAGATCTGTTTTGCTCTCTCCTGAATGTGCTGTACTTGTACAATCAGCTTTAATGCTGATCAGAGTTAATGCTCTGTTTTCTTTTTGGGGTTTTGTTTCTAATTCTGTATCATACCTTGTGTTGACCTCTACGAAGTTTTTCCTACTGTGGGGGATTAGCTGTAGAGCGGCAAGGGCGGTACCCCCTGGATGGGTCCCCAGCAGGCAAAGGAGGCACAGCAACAAGATTTTCAGGTGAAACACACAAGTGATTTATTGTGTCCTATATACAATAATTACAAGCAAGGCAGTAGAATCCACAGGAAAAAGTAATCCATAGCAAGGAGAGTCTTTTTAGCTCAAACCTTGGTTACCACACAGGTACACAGCTCCCCAGCCACACACAGTGCTGGTTCCAGAAAGGAGAGCCATTTGACTGAACAGGTGAGGGGGTTTTATACAGCTCAAACAACCTCTAATGAGCTGACAGGACACAGCTGGTCCTACTCTGCACCAGGCCAAGCAACTCCAGCTCCCTCTGCTGGTCAGATAGTGAAGTATTCGGCATATTGCCTGTATCGAGGACACACATATATTCCATACTGGATACAACCAGAGGATTTGACAGGCTTCCTGTCACACTACACACAGAGCAACGCATCCCCTGTGCAGCATTCTACTCAGGCTGTGGCAATACATTGAACATTTGTTTTCTTACACAAGGGTGTACTTAATTTTGCTTAATATGAAAAAGCTAGAATGTGCATTGAATGGCTTTGTGTTCTCTCCTTCCTCTTCTTCTGTACATCTGTAGATGATGTGGCCTCTGAGCGGTCTCCAGGACTCAGCACTGTTCCCCAGCAAGTAAGTTCATTATATAAAATGTGTATACAGTGTGATGCCGGACATCTCCAGTTCTGTCCACTTATTGTGTTTATTCATTTTACTTTCTTTCTAACAGACTTTGAATTGTCCGAGTAATGTGAATCAAAACCTAGAAACTTCAGGTACGGTTGATTGTTTTGCTCTGGACTTGTATGTCAAGTGATCTTAATCCTACATTATATCAGTGGGGCAGAAGCATATCCAAGAATCAGCGCGCACCCTTTGTGTGCCGGCATATACTTTGGATGGAGACCAGCGTCTCCATCCAAAGTATATGCCGGCACACAAAGGGTGCGCACACCCATAGATCAACCAAAGAAAAACAGACATGCCTGTTATTTGGCCCTTCATGCTTTGGAGGACAGCTTCAATCCGAGGCTGAATTGTCACCGTTCAAGCAGTCAGGAGAGGTAAGTATTTATTTTTCTATAGGGGTTTCTGTACCTGGATAAATGCTGCATGGAGGTAAGTTATGTATAAATGTTTATTTCTTTCACGTTTTTTACTTTTCACGTTCTGTACAGTTCTGTTATAGACAACATCCCTAAATATGACTATATGCTGAATTTTCAGTCTTTACCCTCGTACACTCAACTATAATCACTGGAAATGATCATAATTGATTATTTCTTGTTGAGTAAATGGGGGAGAGACCACATGATTCTATGGAGAGGGGAGGGTGAATGAGAGACTCACCTCTGCACATGAATTTTAGTTTCGTCAGTAACATTTTGTGTCCTGATGATCATCATTTTTACATAAACAGGTGATGTGACCTCTAAACGCCCTCCAGAGCACAGTATTGTATTCCAACAAGTAAGACATTGTTCCTTCGCACTATGTGCTATAACTTATCTATACCATGTTATTACTGTATGTGTATTAATCTTCATTTTATTATAACAGACTGAGAATGATGTAAGCAATGTGATCAGAAACCATCAAAATCCAGGTATTACTTATTGACACGTATAAGACGCACTTTTTCTAGGCTTTTCAGTTCTAGTTCATTGGCCATTTAGAATACAATCACTTCTACAATCCTTTAGGGCAGTGGTGGGCAACCGAGTTGATATGCAGGGCCACAAGTGCGGCCCTCGGCATCACTAAAGGGCCGCACATAACATCAATCCAGACCCTCATCAACATATCTCAGCAGGCGGTGGACCAGATCTCGACAGGCAGTCAAAACCACCCCCTCCTGCCCCTGGGTGCAGCGCTCATATGTAGACCTGGTTTCTGTGGTCAACATTGACAACTTTACTGACCAAAGTGGATTAGGAAAGCTGAGTCAGTGTGTGACCACTTCACAGGTTAGGTTTTGGAGGCCGCATGGGGAGGACCAAGGGGGGCCGCCAAACAACAACCAAAGGGCCGCATGCGGCCCCCGGGCCTCAGGTTGGGCACCTAGGCTTTAGGGCCTTTTTGTACTATAAGCATTGCGTCGCTTTCTTGTAAGCGTGCACTTTTTTTTGTGCATTTTTACAGTACTGCCTTTCCTCATAGAAGACAAATGTTACAATTCACACTGAGCAGTATTAGCGCATGTGTTTTTTTATAACGTCCTGTTGCATAATTTTTGTCCCATGTTCAAAAACACAAGAGCAAATGCAGATGTGTAATGTGTTTTTTGTATATGCATCAACACATATAGTGTGAATGAGCCCTTAGAGTTACATATTTTATAAGAGCCAATCAGCGGTTTTGAAAACTTTGAAAAATGTATTGAAAAGTAAATGAGAAAGATCACACACAGATTTCTGGTAATGATAAACACCTCATTGTAGTTTGGTCATTGCTAGTGATGTTCATATTATTGCTTTATTGTTTAACCTCCTCGGCAGTCCCATTCCTTCTGGAATTGGGTGCCAACAGAGGTACAAAAAATGCCTGCCCACCCCCCGCACGCAATGTGTGGCTGCTCATGCCTGTCAGACAAGGGCAGCCTGCCAATGTCAATGGCACCGCCCGTGCATTTCCCTGCATTTTTTGGACAGGCAATAGGACCGCATGGATCAGAGAGACCAAGTGAGGCGGCGCCTAGTGTTGCCCCATTTTTTGGTAGGCAAATTTTACCCCGAGCCACACCTGAAATACAGCCAGGTAGGCTCGACAATAATTAATCAATATATATATCACAATATATATTTTTTTAATAAACGGTGGAATGTAATAATGGAATATGGAATTGTGGTTACAAATCGTATCAATTTGTCACTGAATGACGTTTCAGGTCAGTGGGCGTCCGAGGAATCAGTCTCTCCTGGGTGAGCACTCCCACTACAAACCCCCACCACTTCCACGAAGAAATCACGCTGCACTGCCCCATGCCTCCCTGTGGGTGACAATGATCTAGTAACATCTCCTCTATGCTTCGCTGCAACTAATGCACATGGAGGCCATACTCCATAGACAGGGGAACCATCGAGATCAAGCCCCCAGGGTCACTGACAGTTCATATAAAGATCGCCAAGAAAAAAAGTCAAAATAAATTGCAGCTCAATATTCCATAAATGTATTTATTTGGTTTGATATATACTTTTATTCTAATATTATAAAATATATTTAAAATAAATTAATTAGATATCTGACCGAAAGTGATCTACATTTTTACATGTGATTTGAACATATGTACCTAATATTTTTATGATGATTGATGGATTCAGGACAGACAGAGGACGAAGCCTCCTTCTCTGGTGACCGGCTGAAGGAGAACCTATCTCTTATGGAAGAAGAGAAGACATACCAGATGGAGATGCTGCACCCCTCATCTGGTTAGTACTGATGTCTCTGGCTGATTTTTTTGGACAAGGGAAGAAATGAAATGGCTAAACGAAGCAAGGGGTCAAAGAAAAAATGCGGGAAACAAGGAAGATGTTAAGGAGGTAAGCTGGAGGGAAAAGGTACAGAAGAACGTAAGAAGAGAGAGACAGAGGGGGAAAGGCAGAGGGTGGTATGGTGTGGGGCGTATGTTTGGGAGAAGAGGGTGAGCAGAAAGTGGTTCAATAGGTGGACGCACGTATCATAGATACCAGGTGTAGCGTCCCCTAGTGTGCCCCATTTTTGTATCGCAATTTACCACCCCGAGCCCATCCTGAAATACCACCAGGGAGGGCTCGACAATATTCCATATCATATATTCCAAGATATTTTTTTTTTAATACGGTTGGAAATGTATATGGAAATATCGGAAATGTGTTTAACAAATCGTATCATTTTGTCACTGAATGAGTTCAGTCAGGGCGTTCCAGAGGGAGTCGATCTCCCTAGGTACGCACTCCCCTCTGACACGCCCCCCCCCCTTTCCCCGAGAGAAATCACGAACCAGCCGCCCCATGCCTCCCTGTGGGTGCAATTATCATTAACTCCTCCTCTATGCTTTCCTGCAAGCTATGCACAGGGAGGCTCATCCCATAGAACAGGGGACCCATCTATATCAGCCTCCCAGGGTCACTGACATTCATATAACCGACATCGCCAAGAAAAATCAGAAATTAATTAACATTGCGCTCAAGATTCATTAAATGTATTTATTTGGTTTTGATATACTTTGTAATTATTATAAAAAAAATATATTTTAAAATTTAAATTAATTATATATCTGACCGAAAGTGATCTACATTTACAGTGATTTGACATTTACCTAATATTTTTATGATATTGATAGATTCAGACAGACAGAGGACGAGCCGCCTTTACTGGTGACCGCTGGAAGGAGAACTATCTCTATGGAAGGGAAGAACCTAACAAATGGAATGCTGCACCCATCTTGAGTGAGTACTGATTTCTCTGGTGAATACACAAAATGCTGAACAACATGCTAGTGTTTGAGTCACATCTATGACACAACTCCTATTTTTTAAATGAAAGTGATTGCTGCAAACAGCAATGGTGGAAAAGACAGACCAATGATTTTTTGTAAATATTATCACGTTTGTTTTGAACATTAACACATTAAGTGATGTGATGGATAACAGGGTAAAGGATGGTAACACTGAAAGTGACAGATTCACATAATAAAGAAAGGTAGCCATAGGGATTGATTATTTTGTGCTTTATCATATGCGCAATAATAAATTATCGCCATCACACATTGATTGTTGTAAGCCACACAGTTTGATGATTCACAGACGTAAGGTATTTTTATTTAAAACGTCATTACCACTTTCGGCCACAAGAGGCACATGTAAAAAAAATAACGACATGTAAATGTGAAATATTCAAATTAAAGTTACGACACGTCCGATTACTTAACAATCATTATTTCAATGTCGATAAAACCAGGTGGGCAGAAATCAATTCCGATTTGATGGCTCATTCGGGGCCTTCACTCTACTGCTTTGTATATTTCTCAGCATTTGGAAAATCGCTTGGCCTTAGCTATTTATTAACGCAACGTCAGTTCACATTTCTGATTTCAGTGTGGGGGTCTCCAGAAAATTTAGATGTACACATTCTGGCAGTATACAGAGAATAAAATTGTAACTATTGCATTGCAGCATTTCAGTGATGACATGACAACCACCCTCTTAAAGTATGCCTCTGGCAAATCCTGAATATGACACAGAGGCCTCAAACTACAAGTTTGTACTTACTTACTGTATACACGGAACCTCCAATTAAAAGACAGGATCACTAAGCGTATAAGGAGTGGCAAAGTCAAACAATGAAGGAATACCATCTCTGCTGTGAACGATATGTGCAATGGCTAAAGAATTCACCTCCATTAGAGAAATGGATTGTGAGCCTGCTTCAATGGACATTAGTGTGTTGTTGATGTACATCCGTCCAAGCTCTCTGAACAGAGAGGAACATCTTGCCGACGTCGTTCAGATAAGTACTGAGGATTTCTCCCTCTGTCACCTGTTGTGTGCAAACAGCTCCCTCTCTCCTTACCACCTCCTGTCTTGCTACAAGGCTGACTTTTATACTGTTGGGAAATCCACTCTATTAGAAGAGCATCCCTCCTGGAGACAGTGACTAATCCCACTATCCCTAAAAGCTGTTGGATATTCTCCTTCCTCCCCTTTGAAGGACATTCTCTATTATACAATTCACAGACTGTTCCTGCTCTGCAGCTGTCCTGTTTCCCATCCAACCTGCTACAGAACCTCCCTGTCTTATTAGATTACAAATTGTTAGAGCGCTCCAACAGACTCTTTCCATCTTGACATATCAGGACTAAGGGCCCCATCATTAACGGTACCATCCTCTGGGTTCACTGGCCAGTGCAAGGGAGGGATTGTATTGTAAATTGTTGGGTCGCAGAACTTATTGCATTGCATAGTGTGTAGCCTTATTATTGAAGTTACATTGCTAAATCTTTAGAATTATATTTTAAGTATTATAGATCTCTTTGAACTATTGCAAATCTTATTATTGTGTATTCACTCCCCTTGGGGTGTTTCTCAATAAAACAATCAGTTCATTTGTCTGCAACCTTCACTGTTGGTGTGTTGGATCAGTGCCAGGCGAGGGTGCATCACTGGAGTGGCAGGAGGGGACCAGAGGTACACAACACTTCAGCAGCACCCAAGGGTGCCATTGCTACACATAGGTAGGACTCATTCATACTTTTACACTGTTATCCACAAATGCTTAAAAGGCTAACATTAATATTCAACTTTTCGCACATTGGTTTACCATACCGTATGTCTGTTTATGTTTTGTAAATAAGAATGGTCCCTTCCCCTCTCAACCACACCAAGCCCCCTATAGGCCCAGCTGGGCTGGGGAAGGAGGACAACAAAGTCTTTCTGCTCATACCTGGGTACCCTTTAGGTACAGAGCTAGGCAGTCCTGATGCTATACCTCAATGTGGGGTAGAGGTCCGTAGGAAGGAGGACTAATAGTGGATTCTGGAGACACTTCCAATGAGGTGCTTTGAGGGACTTACCGTATATACTCGTGTATACCAGGGCTGTGGAGTCGGTCAATAAATTCCCCGACTCCGACTCCTCAGTTTCAGAT
>CM070033.1:10190414-10201358 GCA_036250615.1 Ptychadena robeensis | reverse complement strand
TATATCACTGCTATGTAGTGCCGGGTCCTCCCTGATAGAATACATAGTGATTGGAAGAGTAAAGCCTGGCATACACACGCCGATTAGCGGCCTATTTTTCCGCTGACCTACGGGCGTGCCCGCCGGCGGCAAAATTGGCAGCCAATTGAGGTGTGCCCACATGGGGCGACAGATCCCTGTCGTGCCACAGCTCGGCCAGGCAGAGAACGGACATGTCCGATGTTCTCTGGCTGATGCCGGCCAATGCCATTAACTTCAATGAAGACCGGCATCTTCATTGAAGATAATGGCCGGCACACAAAGGGTGCCCAGCCGATTAAAGCAGCCCCAGAATGCTCCGTGATGACATCATCACGCTGCATTCCAGAGCTCATCGGACCTCATCTGTCGGTACCCGTCTGTGGGTGTATGGAAGGCATTGGAAAGCTCCTCATATTACATGCTTTTGGTAAAAGAAAAGTGGATTGCACAAATATTGTATGGAACGATGGTAAGGTGTATGGGGGGCTTTACCTGTGGTGCGCCCTATTATGGGGGCTTTTTTCATTTTAATTACACGGACATATAATCAATATTTTACATTAGGGAAAACTAGACAATGAGGAAATCTGGTATCACATTTTCCTGTAGAAATAAATGATTATTTATTTATCCTTCAAGCAGGTTTGGATTCCCAGAAAGTGTGGATCTCAGTAGTTACATTAAGGGGTTAAAATAGAAGGAATAACTAGCAATAATTGGGGTTAAATAGGGCAAAGGTTTTATATGAACCCCACATCAGGGCATTTTCTACCATCTTGGGAAACACGGATAGATCTTTAGACTTCGCTAGCGGTTGAAACAAACCCAGTTCATCCGTGGTTGAGGTTCATCCCAAACGCTGAGCAGAATAACCCGATATACCCCCGGAAAGGAACTCACCCATTTCTGGCGTTCTGGAACCGCTGAATCAATGACGCCAAAGGGACAGGGGGGGGGGGGCGCGCCATGGACCTCCCCATTAATGGAGGGTGTCGGTTTCCCAGCCCACATTACCGGCATCATTGATGACGCCGGCAACGTGGACAGCCCCAGGGGGACTTTCAGGTTGTTAGGCCATGGGACCCTGACATGGCTTGATTCTTGGCAGGTGCCGGTTCCCCCATTTCCTTCCTTCCTTGCCATGCAGTTGGCCCGACCTGTTAGGTTGTACAAACAAAACCCCTGTTGTCACTGATGTTGTCACTGTAGCTTCTGAATGAGTCCATGCCAGGTTTTTATGTCTGCCTCTTGCCGGCATAGGAAGAGCCTTCCCAGGTGATCCACACCAACCATTAGATACCTGTAGCACTTCCTGCCCTATATAAGATTGGATGCAGCATGGCTTCCCTACCTCTGATAGCTTATAGTTAATGCTGGGTGTTGGATAGCTGGCGGGTTTAGTTTTATTTTTTTTGGGTGGACATTCTAAATCCTCCAATTTCCCTGAACCTGCTAAGACTTGTCCATTCTTCTGTTTGCTTCTTCTGGATACCAGGTTTGGACTCTTCCCCTGTGTTTGTTCTATGACAATCCTCTGCCAGCCCTGATCTTGCTTTGGACCTGACTACACTCCTGTTTCATTCTATCTGATACCTTTGTCAATTGCTGTTCCCAGTCAACCTCCCTTGCCCTCATAAGACATGGGGCAACTGGCACAACTAGGGTCCAGCATATGTCTGAGGTCCTGTGTCATTGCAGCCCAGACATCAATTCCCCCAATCTCTGCCAAACTCCTCACCTATAGACAAGTCTCCGCTCCGCCTCAGGTGGACCTATGCATAGAGCTCATCAGACCTTGGTTACCACTTGACTGGAAGCCTCTAGTATTCCTAAATCTTATCTGAAATGCAGCCAAGTCTTTAAGTAATTATAAGTAGCCCTGGTAAATGAAATGACAAATCTTATTAATGATTACCACAGATTTCTGTTTCTCTCCCCCTCTACAGACCTGTTCTGTCCCTTCTAATGGTCCCTCCTGTGTTCCAGGGACCATCAAGCCCTTTATGTAAAATTAAGAACCCACCTCGTCTTGGCTACCATCCCCATTGCTGCACACTCTACCTTTTTATATGTAGTGATATAAGCAGTTTTCTTTACATTTTCCAGTATTGGATGCATGGATTTCTTTTCTAGGTGTTCTTAACATGCTCCCATCAGAGGTGGTGTGAAATAATATATAATGCTTTCAATAATAACAACTGATGTGATATATGATATAATACAGTGCTTGCCCTGATAAAGCACAAAACATTCCATGTGATATCTGTTGCAGATCTTGATGCATGTTGTGACCTCCTTATATATCCATACCGATCTGGAGAAAGGTTCAGGTAACAGGATGTATGTGTGGTTTGTAACTTTTTTTTATAAAATGTATGTGCTTGCTGTGGTCTTGCTGATGGCTTTGATTGACGTATATGTACTAACAAGGTATCAGCGTTCTTATCTTTTCATAGGATTGCTTGGTTTTGAGAAGGACTATCTATGCTGTAGCTATCTCTAGATTTTGGTTCTTGTTGCTGTGATTTCCTGTATTCAGGGCAGGGCCGACACAGAGGCTGAAGAGGCTCCAGCCTCTGGGCGCTGCTCAGGGGGTTAAAATTCTGACAGCTTCATCTCGTCCTGCACTTTCTTCTCAGTATTGCAGTTGACTAGATGGAGCCGTCCAGCTAAGCTCTAAGCTGGCCGATGTCACCCCTCTCCCAGCCCAATTTGCATATGAATGTCCCATGCCCCTGGGGGGGCGGGCATTCATATGCAAATTGGACTGGGAGAGGGGCGCACTTGGGCAGCTCAGCCTCTGTTGTTGGTGGACCTTGTCCCGGCCCTGCCTGTATTTAAGGGTTATGGTTATGCTAGTTACTTCTTGCTTTAATTTTATTACAGTGGTGCCCACACTTCCTCCACTTAGAAGCAGCACCCATCAGCCATTGCCCCCTTGGACTTTAAGACCCCCTTAATTCATGGACAATTCCTTTCTGACCTGTTGCACTTGGCTCTTTAAGGTTGATGAACTGAACTTGAGCCCACCATACACCGTACAATCTTTCCATACAATTTGTGTACAATCACCTTTTGTTCTACCAAAACCATGTAATATGAGGACCTTTGTAACCCTTCCAATCACTATGTATTCTATCAGGGAGGCCACTATACTACATAGTTGTTGGTAGATCTAAAGGAGATTGCATGGATTGATCTAAAGGTGTATGGGGGGGCTTTAGAGACTTACAATTGATTGCATGCAACAACCCATTTTTGTTTGCGGTTTGACACGTGCTGTGGAGAATGCCTGTGACAACTTTGTCTTTTCCAGGGCTAGTTTGCATGAAAAATCCATATCCAGCAGCCCATATTACTCTATATTAAAGCAGACGTGTGGAAGTAGGTGAGAATTTTCTTGTGATCTAGATCTAGCTGTATGATTTATGGCTGCTCAAAACTTGTTAGTAGAGCATTCTAATTTGTTAATTTTTTTTTTTTTTAAGCAGCGGACATGTTACACACACTCTCACTCTCACAATCACACACTCTTTTGGAAAGACAGGAAGGAGACGGCCCCACATCCCACCAGGTCCCATGCCATACCTCAATGAGGGAGACCCCTGAATGAACATGGACACAGTGCTGCTAAGTATTATCTAATGGATATAATACTAATTATTGGCCATGATTTAAAAGTATGCAAAGAGAGATCGCACAGATACACATTAACATTTAATGACTATAAAAGGTGATCTATGTGTTGCACATATGCTGAAAGTATGCTCAATAATTCCAATGTGTGAAGGGAGTGGGCTGGGTGAAACCAGAAGTGAGTATATTGAAACCTGTTCTGCAATGAACAAACCCACCACCTTCAGCATGGAGATACAGGAAGTGCAATAATATCCCTTCTTACATGTTAATACACATTTGTAGATTCAATAATTGTCTCAATAACAGGTATAACTTTCCTATAAGATATTAACCAATTAACACGTGCAGCTGTTCTATGATTATCAAATCTGCATCACAGTAACCAGTAGTGCAGTATAATATCATACAGTGACATCAGTTGCTTATAGCAATCACATCAACTATGCATTGGTATCATGTGACACATCAGTACTATTCACTAACATGTGTGCAGGGTTTAGACACATCCTCTGCATCACAAGCAGCCTTAGCAGATTACAGCAATGTGGATTGAATCCTTTTAAGCTGTTTATAGCCCTGAATGTGTTCTCTTACCTGCAATGAACAAACACACTACCTTCAGCATGGATATACAGAAAGTGCAATGATATCCTGTTCCCCAGGAACTGGGATCTGTAACTTCAGTTCCTCCCTGCTACTTACAGTGCTGTCATTCAGGTTTCAACACTCTGCTGCCATCGAGTGGAGGTGGTTACATAGAAATGTGGGTGCCTTCCTCAGTAGACATATCTTACATATGCAATAATGAAAAACAGATAAAATATTCAGACACTTGGTGTCACGACGCGACCGCCAGGCTAGCAAACCCAGTCGCAACTTTCTGGGCTCGGCCCGTAAGAGAGAGGCTGTGTCTAAATAAGCTTGCCGGACAGGCCGCGATCGTGCAGATTGACACGGTCAGTCTTACCGATCATGCAATCCTGACCTACCTACCCAAACCGTAGATGAGCTGCCACCAAGTGTCGGTCACTACCCTAACAGACCTGATTGTACAGTGTATAGGCTCCTAAAGTCGATCTTCTGACCGTAGAGAGATTGACTAGGATCCGCCCGACTGCTCAACCCACTCATGAGCCAGTCCAATACACACCATACAAGCACACCCCAATCGTGTAATCATACACTGATTGACATACACTCTAAGACAATTTCTAAGCAACCAAAATCGTTAAGAGTTACACACTCCGGGGTCGGAGCTCAGTTCATCGGGGATCAAAAGCAATTGAAAAATCATACAGGCTATTAAAGGTAAAAATAACCAAAAGGTCTCTAATATCTGACAGATAGGTAATCTGTCTGAAACCGTGCTTTACAGAAATTACAGAAAAATTATTATAATAAGAATTTAGTAAAAAGCTAATCAGACATCATATATAAAATAAATGGGATAAGAAAATACGTTACTCAGATCATAAGACCGAAGTCCTAGGTACAAAACTTGGACGGACAGCAAATCCCAGCATTCTTTCTCTGGTTCAAATCATCTGTGCTCTCTGACTCAGTGTCTCCCCCTCTCTTTTTAACCCCTCAGTAGCTGGGGAGGAGTTTGAGGTGGGCTCTGGAGGATCCCACCCCCTGTCTGGTTGTGATTTCTTACAAACTTTCAAGAAAACTTCCGTCATTCGGACAGTATGTGTTATATGATTTCCCCATCCGCGTCGTCATGTAGAGTATGAATTGGGTGATATTTTGAGTATAAATATCATACCCGGATTCTATCCCTAGCAGGAGAAATTCCTTCTTTCCCTGCCGTGTTTGATATGCGTGTGGCTGTAAGGTTATCAGGGTTAATTTGGAATATCCCGCCCGGTGAGCACGGGGGTTCCCGGGCATTTTTTAGCAAAATATGAAATTTCCTCCTTGCTACGGCCGAAGGGGTCAGATTGAGGATGCCCCCCCCCCCCTCCCTGTGGTTTATGACGGTTCTGGACCCGGCTAGCACTCTTTGAAGCTGTGTTGAAAAACAATACAACCTGGGTGAGGGGATACAGGCCCAAGACCTCTGACCTCCGTCTCTTCTAACTGATAAGGATAGATTCCTAGTGAATCCTGAAGGGAAACTCCAACTTGCTACATCCGACTTAATCCGTAAAGGGGAGCCCCGATCCTAGCTTCTTGCTACACTTGGCTTTGGAAGTTAGATGCAATCCTAGGAGGGACTTTAGTAAGAGGATTTTGCTTGGTTGGCCACTGCTGCATTCAGCTAATGGCAGTGGATGGCTGATGGTTGCAGCTTGTGAAATGAAGAGATGGAGAGAAATGAACTAGATGGAGGTAAGGCCACAAGCTCCTTAAATTGTCAAATATTTCCTTGATTTTCCAAGGCATGTCCTCTATTCTGATATACCTCCTGCGTGTTGTACATCTTCACGCTCCTGGTCAAGCAGATTGTTGTCTTCTGATGATGGAAGCGAGACCACAAACTCAATCATTAAATTCTGGATTTCCTCTTTTTGATCTTCCAAGGCATGACCTATTCTGATAAACCTCCTGTGAATACAATTGCTGCCAGGCCTGTTCTAGATCTTCATGCTCCTGGTAATGCAGATTGTTATCTTCTGATGGAGGTTTGGCCACAAACGTCATCATTAAATTATCAAACATTTCCTCATGTTCATCCAAGGCATGACCTCTATACTAATGCACCTCCTGCTCATACAATTGCTACTAGGCACGTTCTAGATCTTCATGCTCCTGATCAAACAGATTGTTGTCTTCTGATGATGGAGGAGAGGCCGCAGGCAGCATAATTAGACTTTCGCTGGTATAAGAGAAAGATTGAAAAATCTCTTGTTGCTCTGCTGGTATTGGATTTTCTTCAATGGGCAAAAACTCATCCTCTTCTATTATTCCCCATCAATGGTCCTGACGCATCTGGAAAGACAATGAGTCATGGTTAAACACTGTTGTGTGAACTCCAAAGGAATAATGCTGTATGTTCTATGGATGAGTAGAACAAGAGATTTTTGTAGATGAAATCAGGGAGGGTAGGTTGGAGTGACAAGTCTGCTTTCCCTTATACAAAATACTGAGTGGGCAATGTCAGCCGTAGGACAGATGGGTGCTAGCTTGGCCTCTCCCCTTGTTTGTATACTCACAGGTAGTCATTCCATGGGAGGTTGGACGGTTCCTGACTATCTCTGCCCATTGAATTGCTGCGAAGAATCCGCGCTGTTTGATATCGTGCACTCGTTCTGCTCTCTTTTGGTTTTTATGTAGTGGCTGCAAAGAAAAGTAAAATCTAATTAAAAACAGAAAGAATACTCACAACATCTAAAAAAAATTCTACTAAATCTACAATAAAAGGAAATATCTGCAGAAATCAAATTTTCTGCATGTGCTATTCGCCTAGTCAGTAGCCCAGACTGGGAATTCCAGCAAATCTTCTGCAATAGGTCTTCATCATTCCAGGTGGATTTTCACCTGCATTAACACAATGGCAGATCTGGGGGCTATACAAGTCAAGGTAGATTCTTCTATTAAGTCAACGGGTGAAAATCTTACTGTGACAAACATTAACTATTGCCAGTAGGAATGTGCAGTTGCATTTTATAAAACTACTATACTATGAGCATATAGACAGGAATAGAATGTGTGCATTAGAGAAAGATTAAGCTTTATGTGTACTTACCCTCCTTATGAGGTCTTGTAGGTCTTCATCCATTTCTTCAGGAAGGTGAGGCTTTAAGCAGAGCACCTCCTTCTGTATATCACAGGTCTTTTCCTGGCCATGGAAGAATGGATTGGTTGGACATCAGCACATGTAAATCTGTGAATTGTCCCAACGGGCATATAGATGCCCTTTACTTTCTCTTTACTCCTGTAATCCCTTTCTTGCTCCCTGAAATCAAGCAGGCCCAGGTGGAGAAATGTTCCATTTACTGAAAGGGGTGCACCCCTAGAAATCTTCATTATAACAAGTACATTTATTATCATGATTAATACAACACCATGTGATATCCATCAGATAGCACGGTACTTACCTCCGCAGCCATATAAGATGGGGTTCCTACAGTCCTGCTGGTTTCTGAGACCCCACTTTCCGATAACCCGACCTCTGTAATTTTGAAATGTCTGTTTTTGTCCCGGAGAATGTTTCCAGCTTTATATCTAGGTGGATGATTCCCAAGGAATGAATGTGCTGAAGGCCACACAATATTTCTGCAGTAATGAATCTGATGGAGAAAGACTAGATGGGTTAATGTGAATAATCACTGAACAATTATAGCTGAAGGTGTACTTATTTATTCTGATAGTACATAGGTTATTTTTTGCACAAACAACGATAATAACCACCACAAAGGAAGGGATTGAACCCCTATTCTCTGTGATGGGTATCTTGTAAATTTCCCCCTATTAAATAGGAGCGAGGGGACTTTAGAGGCCAAACACAGATGTAATCAAAGTATTTACAAATGTTTAATTCCTATATAGGTCCAAAACAAGTAAAAAAATAAAAAGTCCAACAAAGGTGTGATCTATCCATTTTAGATCAGAGGAAGTTCCTCAGGACATTGTAATCCAATAGATACCGCTGGCAGTGTAATTGTCCATATGAGGGGAAAAGTGACCCCATGCCAAAATAGAGACCCCAACGTACGTTTCTTTATAAATCTTCCTCAGGGGGTCAGCATAATTGTCATACTGTCTAACTGTAAGAAATTTAAGATGTAATTGAAAGGTCTATGAGGTTGAATCAAAGATTGAATATTAGGATTTCCAAATATTCCTACTCGCCCGTATCCTCTGGTATGGATGAAAAAACTGTATGGTCAATATTTCACCGCCATGTCACTATCGCACAAGGGAACGGAGGACCATCGCCAACAAGTTCCTCCAGTAGTAGGTATGAGGTTTGAGGTAGCTGTGACGTTGAAATATGTGTATTTTTGTTAATCTATAATTTTTTAAATAGTATCCAAATGCCAAGGGTGTACACCCAAACAGTGTGTATAGTGTTGGATAAGTGGGTGATATCTTTAAATATAACGTGAGCTATAGGATTATGTTTTCCATATTATTTGTGGTGGCCATAGGTGTATAGGTAGATGGCTGAGATGAGTCTGACATCAATGGGGAAAACATCATTGCTTGTCCTTAGTGGTCAACCCCTCATCTCCCAGTGTTACCTTGTCATTAGTCTTACCTCATTATCAGTTCAGAGAGGTCCCCTCCACTAAGAAACTCCATGACGAATACGAGATTATTCTGCATGAAAAGACTTGGAGGTTAATTTATGGACATGTAAATTCTTTCAAGAAAAATTCTACTCTGTTCAGGTTACTTATATATTCAACTAGGGGGAACTATGAGTGTTTTACTTATATCCCTGATCTACAGATAAAGCCCCCAGAAATCTGGTGTGTGACACAAGCTGCCCCCTGCCTTACACTAAAATTATCTAACATGCCACAACACCGGGGGAAACGGGGGATGCTCAGCCTTGTGCCAGGTTCAATCCTAAACAAGGCCACTATTTACATAAACTGAATCAGTAGTAGAATGAAGTACAGGAAAGAGATGAACTCAAATGAACATTAAAAGGCACTTACCTTTGTAATGACTGGTATAGGTGGGTAACAAATGGACTTTTGCTGCATGCCACCAGTGCGTCTCGTTCTTTAAAGGCACTGCTGGGATTTCCTCTGAGAAGTCCTTTCTTCTGTATGAACTTTACCGCCACTTGCTTTTCAATGGCTGGATGAGAGGCCAACATTACTTTTACCAAAGGCCCCTTATCCAAGAAAGGCATGAAACAAAGCTTTCCATGTTGAAGTTCAAGGAATGATCTTTCATGGTGCTGCCAATGGATGGCGGTAATGTCTTCTCCTCAAAGTCAATTTGAAATGATCCAGCCATTAAGAAAGATGGTGGTTGTTTAATATGGAAAGAGTTCAGTGAGGGGATGTTGCCTGGTTGGCCACTGCTGGATTTAGCTAATGGTATTGGGCGGTTGATGGTTGCAGCTTGTGGAATGGATTCCAGTTCAATAGCCTGTAAATGTGATGCCACTGATGCAGGGCCCTAGAGGACAGTTTGGTGACGCTCCAGTCCACTTTAAACAAGGCACGAAAATTGCAAAATGGGGAAGAGTCTATCATTCTGATGAACCTCCTACAATGGCTATCATGCCATTCTTAGACAGGATGTGGTGAGTTCATTGATGATTTGGGCTGTTTTTATTTTTATTTTTTTTAGTTAAAGGGGGTGTTTATTGTGTGGGGACCCCTCCTCCCCACGCTTTATTGACAATCTGGTTCCAAAAGGTGATATTTCTAAATTTTTAAGCCAGGATGTTGGCTTGGGTTTTGAGTTCCACTTCTTTGGAACAATCTTTAAAATGTTAAATAGTCCAAAAGGGATTGGACTTTTTCTGGTGATTGCTTTTAAAGTCCAAATAGCCATTGACCTCTAATTTCTTGGAAAATGTCCATGTTTTATTGGTCTAGCCTGGTGAGATGGGGAGTTAGAGGTCTAAGAAGTCAATGTGATGTTTGTTATGGGTGCTTCTGAACTGGAGCTTTCCTTTATTTTATATGAGGAATTTGGAATGGTGCATGTGTGTGCCCATCCCAAATTATGAACAGATCTATGCACTTTTTTTGTAGAGTTTGATGTCTAATAATGGATTTTGCCTACGCCGTAGGGACCTGGGGACTTTAACGGCCAGCAAGTAAAATTCCAATAACAATTAAACCATCCTATCTATAGGAAACTGCGTTAAATCCAAATGGCAATTGCCACAAAAACATGAGAAATGTCCATTGTGCAGAGTTTAAAGTAAAAAGGTTGTCCAGGTCATTTTATTGTCCATATGAAGCATTCAGTACAAGGTGCCTGCTGAATTGTCACTTTATCCTGCTTGCGGTGGAACTAGGAGTAAAAGATCGATGGGTCCCAGTTAAGACTTCTTAATCTAATGTATTGACCATACGGAATACTTTTTAGAAGTGGTATAGGATGGGAACTGGAGGCATGTAAATTGAGGATTGGAGGCATGTGGGATTGAGGATTGGGACATTTGCCCTGATTCCAATATACCCCATAACCTTCTTTTTTGTATTCTAATAATGGATTTTGGTTGGTTTTTAGGTTTGTGTCATAACCCATGGTTAAATTTGCATAGCTTGTTTCTTGTTTGCTTGTTTCTTTTGGTTTGTAGGTAGATGTGAAACACGATAATGAAAACCTTGTATGAATTTTATACTTTTCAAAAGAAATTGA